>MU089829.1:0-76751 GCA_014858505.1 Corymbia citriodora subsp. variegata
AAAAAAAAAAAAAAAAAACAGAAGCACGTGCAAACTAAACGACAATCTAATTATATTCATATCCATGTTTCCCCCAATGTCCGAAAACTAATAATTCTCTTGAAGGGAACCAATTCAAACCAGGGAAGGCATCAACTAAACTTGTGATAACTGCTTAGCCAATGAAGCATTAAATAATTAATTAATCATTAAGCACGTGCTTAAGAAGTGTCCATAAAAAGTTGGGAAGAAAACAGACTCAGAACAGTCAATCAAAATATATATTTCCGGTTCGCATTCGTCCGATTCATTCTGAAAACTGTGCAATTTGCATAGTAATGTGTGCGGAGGCATGTGATTAAGGCATGTCATCCTCCCATGGTTGGCAGTGACTAACTAAACTACTGGCGTATAAATAAGAACAAGGTTAGCTCATGTCAGTGATGCCTTATTACAGCAATCCACAAAAAGTATCCAATCACGGAAGACAAAGACTATTCTAAGCATGGGATTAGTACTGCTAATCATTCATTTAATTAGCAAATCGAGGGCCGTGGTTCCCAAGGGGCAAAGATTATTTTAAGAATGTGATTGATACTGCTCTCAGTCCTTTAATTATTGGCTGACGTCTTCACATGCACTCATGAGCAGAAGCGTCTCGGAATAATTAATCGAACCATTCGTATCCTGAAAAAGTATCGGAAAAATATTAAACTTATTGCATTGATATGAATTTAATCCTAATTTGTTTTAATTATGTCAATTTAGTCCCAAATCTTTTAACTTAATGTCAATTCAATCTTTTTGTCAATTTTGGCAAGCTATTGCTGACGTGAATGTCAATCGGCCTATGTGGTACAAGCAGATCTGTATTGATGTGGACAATTTTTAATAATTTTTAAATATTTATTCTATTTTTTATTTTTTTCTGATTTTTATTTTTATTTTTTGATCTTCTTCCTTTCGCCAGTGACTGGCCACCAACCATCGATCAAGGCCGGTCTAGCCTTGCCTAGGCAAGGATCGACCGGACAAGGATGAGGCTACCCTGACTTGGACAAGGGCCAATCTCGCCAAATTTGGCAAGGGGAGCCTTTGTCTAGGCGAGGCACAACGTGGGTCAACCTTGCCCAAGCCAAATCTGGCAAGGCCAACCCTTGTCGAAGCTTGCCCTTACCTATGGCAGGTGATAGTGAGCCTCACCTAGGCAAGGCTAGCTTGGCCATCGCCTGTGGCCAATGGCTAATCACCTGCAAAAGGAAGATGGAAAAAGAAAAAGAAAGAAAGAGCGAAATCATAAAAAATAATAATAATAATTAAAATATTAAAATATTTTTGAAAATTATCCAAATCAACGCCAGTATTGTCACATAGGCCGACCACTGTCTACATTAGCAATATTTAGCCAAAATTAGTTGAAAATACCGAATTTGCATTAGGTCAAAATGTTTAGGACTAAATTGGTACTAATACAATAGATTTAGGACTTTTCCAACACTTTTCCCATTTATATTCCCATTCATTAAAACTTATGGGACATCGCCTGTGGTCATTGTCATGGATGGCCTTCTGTCACGATTTTTTTTGCCTATTTTCCTGGGACAAGGGAATCGTTCATTTGAAGGTTTGATGGATGTAGCTGGCATGGGAACTAATGCAACGGAAGATGTGGATGAAAAACTTATGAAACTACTAGTGTTGTGCAGTTATTTTGATTGCAAGACTCGATGCTTTTCTGGTTTTATCGTCAACTTGATAGTGCGTTATTTCTAAAGGATTTCGTACTGGGTTGAATATAAATGAAGGCAAGTTGTGTCGATGATGGAACTACTACCTCGCATGCCAAAAAAAAGAAAAAAAGAACAATTAGGCTCTTAAGAGGTCTTGGTCTTTTTATATCTAACTCTGCACATGCAAGTTGCAAAGGTATCTTTTTATGAGTTCTTCACCTGTGCATATCACAGGTCTAAAGGCTAGTATAATGGTAATACTACTACGAAGGCCATATAGCTATTACGTTTTTTGTCTTTTCTTTTTATTATTGTTTGTTCTTTATTGAAGTTTTTCTTTTGGCAAGTTGTTCTTTATTAAAGTTTTTTTTTTATAACCCGGGAACTCCCGCATAGCCGACAGCCAGAGATGGTAAACCCGGGGTGAGCCGAGCTGCCTTCACAGACCCGGTCGTTGGTGAGTAGCGCGGAATGCGGACGCGGGGATTCGAACCCCTCCCCTAGCGATGGGGGCGAAGGAGCGAAACCACGTGACCACCACGGGTTCATAAGTCAACAAAAAGCAAATTGTTGATGTGCTTGCACAAAAAAACAGCCTAAATTCTTAGAGCTTAGAATGAAGCTTATAAAATTAAATATGTCTTATACATAGATGTAAAATAGATACAATGAATCTCTCTTATGAGACAAATGTAAAGTGGTATGCTAAAGAACTTTTAGTGGGAGGTTGACATGTGGTACTCTCCATGAGAAATGTCTATGTTCCCGTATGGTATTGTCATCAAGTTCTTTCAGCAATGTTGAGTTTTTTTTTAAGAAATTTTGTCCCAAAAACCCTAAGCCTATTGCACTTTTACCAATTTAGTCATAAACATTTTAATTGTGCTAATTGAGTCCTAAACCTTTTTATGTTTTGTCAATTGAGTCCTTCCAAAATCACTGACGTGTAGCTGTCCCATGTGACATGGTAAATGCCGATTCATAAACAATTTTTAATGATATTTTAATATTTTAAAAATTTTATATTTAAATTTTCCTTATCCTTTTCCTCCTTCACTTTTTTTTTTCCTTTATTTCAATTGTTAAGGGCTAATAGGAGGCTGCTAGCCATCAACCTAGGCTCAACCACTACTATTGCTAGTGAGGGTCATGGCCCTCGTTGGCCATTGGGCAAGGGCTCATTGCCCTTGCACATATGGATAAACATGGTCTAAATGGGTAGTTCTCCAGACGACTCCCACCCTAGAATCGAGAATCACCCACTAAGGACCAATTCTGAAAAATTGGAATCGGCAAATGCCCTGTCACGCCCTGACTCTCGAGCTCGCAACAACCCCATTTCACTTGAGGTCTAACTGTATGACATCCTAGGTACTGTCGTCGACCAATTCATTTTATCTTGTAATTAAGCATATGCGGAAACGAACAACTCCCAAACCAAACAATAGGGATAGCAACAACAGTAGCAAAGGAAAGACAACACCATTTTTATATATACGAATATTAGCTAGCGCACCAGCAAATACAAACATACCTTACTACAGGCGACAAGCTGAGGCCTATTCAAAAGGGACCGGCCTGGCTAACCTAACACTGTACAAGTGTCTACTCACTGGCCTCGGAGGGATCGCTCTCTTCGATCCTCAGGTACTGCATCATCTAGGGCCTGAAAAGGTTAACCACGACGGGTTGAGATAAACTCAGCAAGTTAAAGTCCTAAGCCCCGATTAGGAACTTCGCTCGCCTCGGGAGTTTAACATACAACCTAATACATCAATCAATGCAATACTACCTCAGAGAGAATGACAACAGAAGACGGTTTAATAAACAGGTGCAATCACAAGCGACCCTACCTGGTCTTGGCACACGCTACCTGTAGAAACTGTCATTTAATCCATCATGACATTAAGAGCATGCGAATAATCAAAGCATCTCACACAATTTTCCCGTGTCTCACATCCACACATATGCTCCGATTATTACGACCACTAGGGCCACGACACAACCCTATGGTTGGCGGTCTACTAGTCAAAGACCAGGTATCGTCCTCCCCCATGAGGCACGGCGACGTCACGAGCTCTCTCCCATCGACGGCATTCCCTATGGAGCATGGGGCACACTCACTACTGCAGCCCCGCAACTGACCACTATCAGGCAACCGACCGAAGTCAGGATTACCAAAAGGCCATGGCACAACCCCAAGGGTTGGCGGTCTACCGGCAGCGCTGGGCTCTCCTCTTAATGTGACCATGCAACACATCATCAAACAATCCATACTTTTCTTTGCTCTGTCATAAATGCAACATCACCCATGCTCATGCGACATGCCATTTTTGATAACCCACGCAATATGTCATGCGATCTCACTCGACAATTCCAAAATCTAATTTCCAATCAGCATTCAATCACGCATTTCATCAATATTCATGAGTATAATTAACAATCGGCACTTCAATAAATCATAACAACCAAGAATACACCAAAATAAGCCAAAAATTAGCTTATGCATGAACAGTGCCGTGAACAGTAATTTGTTAATAGTAATCCGTGAGCAGTAATTTGTGAACAGTAAATTCGTACGAAATTAAATAAATGAATAAAAATAAATAAATTTAACCATGGTTAACAAATTAACTCAACCTTAGTTAATCTAACCTAACCATGATTTATTTTTAACCTTAGTTACTTCAATTAATTAACCTTAGTTACTTTATTACTAACTATGGTCAATTAACTAACCCTAGTCAGACTTAATTAACCAGCCTAATTAACTAATTAACCTTAATTAATCACAAATACACAAATACACTAATTAACCCCTAAGCAAGATTATCCCCTAAACAAGGATTAGGAAGTTAACTTACTTGGATCGGAAATCCGGCGACACCGGCGCATAGAGGGGAACGAGGGCTACGAGGTGTAAGCTCGGGGACGGCAATGGACGACAAACGATGGCTGAAACGGGCCAAAAACACTGCTGGTTACTGTTCACATGGAATTGACCAGCAGTGCGAAAAAGGCCGAAACGGGCGGTCTGGGACTACCAGGGGCGACCGGGGGTGTGCGGCTGGCTTCCTAACTTCCAGGACTACACTTTGGGCAGTTGCGGTGGCTCCGGTGACGGCGCAAGGCCATTTTCTTGCTGGAAAACGGCATGGATAGCAAAGAACACCATAAATGGAAGAGAAAAGGAAGAGAAAAAGAGAGAGAAAGTGAGGGCTGGCTGGTGCACGAATTTTGGGGGAGAAAGAGGAGAGAGAAGAGGCTGCTGGTCAAGGATAAGAGCCAAGGCAAGTGGGCTTGCCACTTGTTGAAGAGCCAATCAAAAACAACTAATAAACAAGCATAAACAAAGCCCACTTGGGCACAAAAAGAAAAGGACAAAAGAGAAAAGCCCATGGGCTGAGGACAGAGAGAAGAATGGGCCAGCTTGGGCCCCCTTTGGGCTGGGCTGGATGGGCGCAAGGCCCATTGGGCCGCCGATCTTGGGTCGACCCACCCGCAGGCCTGAAACCTGGTCCAATTTTTCCTTTTTCTGACACTTCCGTGTCCAACGGAAAATTCTAAAATAAATGAGGCAATATCCAAATATTTAGTCTTGACATCACTGAAAAGTCGATTCCCAAAACCGGATTAAAAATTGAGGCCAAATTGAGTCAATTGTGACCGTAGTACAATTTGAATTATCGGGCGCCCCTTTAGGACTTTCCTCACTTTTGACCCTTGGTCAACCATTCTTTGATCCACGTTAACGTCAATTCTCGAGTCAAGGACGTCCCTCGATTGTCGTGTGATCCCGGGGGCTCAATTGATAATCCCGAGTACTAGATGAAAAGGATTCGGTTTGCCGTCGTTCGTAGTTCGTATCGAAGTCGTGCGGAAATCACTAGTAGATCGACTTTGTACTTCTGCCGAATCGATTTATTTCCGTTTCCTTAATAGTCTAGTACTTAGAGAATATCGTTCCCGCCCAGGTCCTCATGGTCGAAGGGTTCGTTCCTGACTGAAATTGCTAGTCGAACGCGTATCGTTTCCTATCGACGCCTCCCTGTAATCCACTATCCCACGAACACACAGTTCGGAGTATTTATACTGACCAGGCCTTCGACTAATATTGCCCTTTTATAAAATCCTAAAATGGGGTCGATTTTCAGGATGTTACACGCCCATTGATTCCATGGATCAACCCAAGAATTGAATTGCCAATCCGATTGGTTCAATCCAATTCTAGGGTGGGTCCATGGAACCGATCCCACCAAACTTCACACACTTAGTACAATGTTTTCTAACAAGCCAAATTAAAGCAAAAAAAAACAAAAACAAAAACAAAGAACTTCCCTATTCTTAGTTGTAAAATCAATAAAAAAATTAGGCTCATACTGAAATTTGAGAGGCGAGACCACGGGTTGATGGACGTTAAGCTTGAGAGTCAAAGCCATAAGCGAGAGATAAAAAGATAAGTTAGACGATGTAAGAATGAGATGAGACAAGCACTTAGTCAATGTGGGTAGAGTTTTAGATTATGGATTTTACGGTTTTCATTTTTTTATAATTTTTTTGGTCAGAAATCTTTCTTAAAAATTATATATATATATATATATATATATATATATATATATATATATATATATAGAAGGTCAGGTCCAGGTGGATAGGTGAGCCGTTCCACATCTAGAATCGGGAATCAGACCGATACCCACTAGTTCCAATTTATTGAAACCAGGAACCAAACTGGTCCCCTTGTGAACTGCCAGTTCTGGTCCAATCCGGTCTAAGCGGATTTCGATTCTTTTGCACTCCCCTACTTGCATGCGGACAATGCAGACCATAAGCCCTTGCCAACCGCGACACACTCTCAAATCTAGGCGAGGGCTGTGACCACATGCAAGGGCAACAAGCCCTTGCCCAATTGTGAGTGACAGCTGTAAGCCTTGCCCAACTATGAGTGACGGCTGTAAACCTTGGCCCCCTTGTCGGTGAAGGCTTGCGACCCTCACCCACGATGGCTAGGGCTTGTAGGGCCTCACGCAATGGTCAGCAGTTCCTATCGGCCCTTAATTATTAAAAAAAAAAAGTGAAGAAGGAAAAAATAAAAGGAAAGAAAAAGAAAGAAGTACATATAAAATTTTTTTAAAATTATTAAAAATTATCTATCTTAGTGTCAGTCGTCCGGCATTATCACGTAAGATGACCAACATTCACGTCAGCAAATTTCTGGTCAAAATTGGCCAAATAGACTCAATAGATAAAACATGAAAAAGTTTAAGACTCAATTGATATAATTAAATGGTTTATGATTAAATTGTCAAAAGTGATTCAACCAAAAAATTTATCAATAATGTAATAAATTTAGGATTATTTGAACAATTTTTCTCTTTTTCAAAGCACTTTGTGCAGGATTGAATGAAGACGAGAGCGAGTTATGGTGAGGATGGAATGATAACTCTGATGCAAAAAAATAAGAACGAAAGATAAGAGGTCTTGGTCTTTTTATATTAGGTCTTCATGCCGGCGTGGTATCGGTGTATGGGCAGTATAGCCATTACTTTCGTTTCTTTCCTTCTTCCTTTTTCCTTGCTTTCATATATAATATTAATTTCGTGACCCAAAAAGACAACAACATAAATTTTTAGGGGTAGGTCGAGACAACAATATGAATTTTTGGGGGGTGGTTGTTAAGGCCAGTAGGGCGCGAGCGTCGAGGGTGAAGAGTGAGGAGCACAAGATGGCAGCGATTGAGGGATTACTTTTTACTCAATCAACAGTCAAAATTTTTTTTTGTCAAAATGTGAAGGCATCTCTAGATTTCCAAAATCTCAACATGTTTATTACAAGAAACGACAAACGCCCTTCATCTTCCTGTCTTGCCTCCTGTTTTCCCTTCTTCCTCTTTACCAGCTATAAAGAAAATGTGGTCACATGCTCAGGATCTTCCACAGATTCCTTTTCGTGAAGGTTGTTGGATTCGCACCGGTTCCTTTTCGTGCAACACACCGTCATCTGGCTATATATCGCGTTTCCCCCAAGATTTGAAGGAATAATTTGGCTTGGGATTGATTAATATAACCCCGATGAGGGGAACCAATTCAAACCAGGGAAAGCATAACGTAGACTTGTGATAACTGCTCTCAGTCAATGAAGTATTAGTTAATTAATAATTAAGGATATGCATTGGAATCGTTGCATAGAAAGCAAAAACGAAATTAAGGGTTCTCTCGAAATGATAAAATTAAATATGTATTTCTTCTTGTTTACATGCATTCGACTCATGTCAATAACCGTGCAATCTACCCAGTAACATGTGCTTAGGCATGTGATTAAGAATGTGATGGAACTACCATTCGTCATAATTGTCTCAAGTAGTTTCATTGATATTAGACCCATCAAATGGGTGGGTCAGGTCGGGTTTGGGTCGGGTCGAAAATGGTTTAACCCATATTAATCCATTTAATTCGTTTTGACCCATATTCATGTAATATAGATCTAGTGACCCATACTCGACCCAATCCATACCCGATCCATACTTAACTCGTATTGCTAAAAATCATTATTATTCTAGAGAAACCCAAACTCACTCTAAGGTATTCTAATCAAATTAAAAAAAATAGTAAATAAAATAAAAAATGCGAAAAACCTATAAATTGAACATTCTTAAAGAATTTCACCAATTAAATATATTTTTGTAAAAAAACCTATAAATTGAGATGAGGTGGAGGCGAGCGGCGGAGTGTCGCGGTCACTGATAGATCACTACAACTCATCGAGTTTGAGGATGACTTAAAGAAAAAAAAACACGTTTTACAGTTGGGTTAAAAATATGTCAAAAATGAGTTAAAAATGGATCAAAAATGACTTATACATTCTATAGTTAGGTAAAAAATGAGTCGAAAATGAGTCACATATTCTGACCCATTTTCGACTCATTAAGATATAACATAACTCACAAAATGGGCCTATGACCCATCTTGATGCCCCTAATTGATATTTTATTATAGCAAATCCACAAAAGGCATCAGATGACTAAATATTTGTTTACTGCAATTGGAGGGCCGAGGTCCCCAAGAAGTCAAAGACTATTCTTAGCTTGTGATTAATACTGCTTTCGGTCATTTAATTATTACCTAATCACTTCATTCGCTCTCGCTTGCAGAAGCCTCTCGGAACAATTAATCAAACCGTTCATATTCCAATGCGTCCAAACTCATTCAGTAAGCTATGAAGTTTGACTAGTAAGTCTTGTTCTTTCACGTGTTCGCGTTTAATGTCTTCAAACTGATTTTTTTAATTCCGAAAATTCATTCACTGGGGGAAAAGCAAAATGCCCGAGTCATTTTCTTTATCTTTTTTCTCTGTGGCCCTAACCAGTAACCAAGGAAGACGAGGAGTCAATAAACAAATTAGAGCACGAATATATATAATATTTTAAATGCGAAAGAAACCCGAAAAATAAGCTATTCTCTGCGTTTACCTTTGGCTTTTTATCGGGGTTATAAAGGGCATTCTCAACCCAACACTCCTCGACCCGAACCGGGGAATTCAATCCATTACAAAATCAACCTGAATTTATTGGTGCAGGTCAGTTTGATCATGGACATAGGAATACGCACGCAGACTAGGGGTGTGCAAAGGAAACTGCCCGAATCGGGACTGAACCGGATTAGTCGGTTTTGGGCAATCCTAGAGGGTGCCAATCCAATCCCCGATTCCGATTTTTGGAACCAGTGGCTAATCGGTCTGGTTTCTTGTTCCATGGTGGGGACTGAACCAACCGGACTGATAAGACTGGACTGATCATTCATGTCTATTTGTTTAATTTTTTTAAAATTTTTGTATAACTATTTTGTCATTAGGTCCATTACTTTCCCATTCTACCCTTATTTTCCCATTTTGCCGTTGCTTTCCCAATTTGGAAGCCCACATGGGATGAATATTTTCTTTTTCAATGTAATGACAACAAGTAATTTAGAATAGGGAACTGAACCGGACTGGTCCAGCTCTTGGTTCTAGGACTAGTCGGTCTAATCCATGGTCTCAAAAAATGGAAACCAGTCCTCTCGGTCCAATTCCTGATTATTGGATGGGACCAAATCAAATTGAGAACCAATCACCCTTAGCATGGACCTTGTCGAAATTTGAAAGGAATTTTGTGATGCACATTCGCAGGATTGAAGATGTGAGTGAACCGAAGACATTATGGGTTAATATGATTTGTTCTAATTTTAGGATTGAAAATGTGAGTGCAAAGAAGGCCGAATGGGTAGTGACTTTGCGTAACGTACTTGGCTACATCTTACTATGGGTTTGAAGAACTTTAATTTGGACTCAAATTTCATGACTTGTGGTGGATTAAAAGTGAACAGCACCTAAGCTTATTGACCCAGAAAGCTCGAAATAGCAACAATCAAATATGTCTTATGCATAGATGTAAAAATAGATATAATAAATCCCTCTAATCGGATAAATGTAAAGTGGTACGCTAGAGCACTTTCAATATGAAGCTGATATGTGACCCTGTCCATGAGAAATATCTGTGTTTGTATGTTATTATCATCAAATTCTTTCAGTAATATCAAGTCTTTTTTTAAGGAAAAATTGTTCAATTATTAATGTGAACACTAGGTGTCCTACGTGATATAATCAATGCCAAGGTAGACAATTTTTTATAATATTTTAAACACTATCTTGGTCTGGTTCCAAATAGCGGAAAAAAATGATTGTATTGGAGATACGATCTGCACAATTGATTTGATTGAAAATACTTAAATTAATATAAGATTTTGACTGATATCAATTAGTGATTGAAAATGATTTCGTATCTTTGTATTTTTCTTTTATTGTTTATACTTTGTAATATAAATACATGTAAAGAATACATATCAAATCATAGTGAATACAAAAAAATTCTTTAAGCTCATTTTCTCGTTTACTAAATGTTAGATAGGTTCAATTGGATTGGAAGGAAACTTGCCTGGACCATTGGTTCCTGATTTTAGGACCAGTCGGTCCACTTCCTTGTTCTCAATTTGGGAACCGGTCCTCCCCATTCGATTTTAGTTCCATCTTAAAATTGGACCAGACTGGAAATTAGTTATCCCTACGTTTATTGATGCGGAGTGCCAGACCACCCAAGTATCTTCTTGCATGGTCGAAGTCCCCATCAAAATAAAGTCCATTCCCTCTCTTAAAGAGAAGAAACAAATATATTAATAGGAAGATTATCTGCAGTAGGCTTTACAACGACATGGACAGATTTCTCGGGCGTGCCCTCATGCTCTCACACCAAACTACCCTATTTAAATGGTGGCTCCCAGTCTCGCCTCTTCTACGTACTTATCTCCTGCATCAGACAGTCACTCTCACTTCTTGATCGACTCTCTCAAGACAACTCCTAGACGCACCGCAACCAAATGGAGGACCAGCCCCGTCAGCTAACCTGGGCTGTCATGACCCGGAAGCTCAGGGACCCCTTCTCGACGTGGGGCCCCTTGACCGCCCAGGTCCTCAGGGTCGTCATGCTCGTCCTTCTCAGCAGTGTCCTCCTCCTCATGGCCGGCCTTACCCTAGCGGGCACCCTCATCGGGCACCCTCATCGGGCTCGCTGTCACAGCCCCACTCTTAGTCCTCTTCAGCCCCGTGCTTGTCCCGGCGGCGCTCACCATCGGCCTCGTGGTCACTGGGTTCTTGACGTCGGTGGCATTGGTGCTCACGGCGCTGTTTTTCTTCACGCGGGTCAACTCCCTGAGGAAGAGGATGGGGGAGCGCCATACAATTTCTGGCGGAGACCACGAGGATGCTAGAGCCTCTAATTCCTTAACCTCATCAGAACGAACTGATTTTTGGCCATCTGCTCCCGCCCACGTTATAAAGGAGTCCGTCATCGTCGACGATCAACAGCAACAGGTGAATATCAAGCGGGCTCTCTCTCTCTCTCTCTCTCTCTCCTTGTGTAATGCATTGTCTGCGTGCTTTCACGAGAGAGAAAGAAGAGAATTCTAGCCGTTTTGCGACCTCTGTTACTGAATTATGCTCGCTTTGAGAGATTAAATTATACATAATAGTCGAGTAATATTCTGGGTTGACAAGGAAACCAATCTACATTCCCTCACCTCGGAAGAGCAAAATGGGACTTCACTGACTTTATTTTTCCACCCATTCTTTTCTTTGTGGCTGGGTACTTCTTTGGAAAGAACAAGAATGGGAGGATGGTGGAGCATCAAGAACATATCATGGCGGACCCACCTACAACTTCCGGCCAACATGAGGATCCCAAAGCCTCAGGTTCTTTGTCCTCACCAGAACCAAGCGATTGTGGACAATCTGCTTCGCTCACGTCTGTGACAGGAAATAATTACCATGTATTCTTGAGCTTTAGAGGCGCTGATACTCGCAAGGGCTTCATCAATCACCTCTCCAATAGAATCAAAGATGTTGGTCTGAAATTCGATCCAAACCTCGTGTTCAGAGATGATGAGAAAATCGAATACGGCAGCCCCATTGCTGAAACTCTTATGAGTGCAATCATGAACTCTAAGATTTCAATCCCAGTCATCTCACCTGATTATGCTTCTAGCGAATGGTGCCTCCGCGAGCTCATTCATATAATGGAGTGCAGGGAAAGCAGAAGACAAATAGTCTTGCCCGTGCTTTACAGGGTGAAGCCCCACGAGGTGCGATACCTACTGAATACCTTTGGAGATGCCTTCCGACGCCGTGAACATCGTTTTGACGAGGAGCTCAAGAAACAGGGGCCGATAGCTCTCAGAAAAGCAGTTGACTCTAAAGTATTCGAATCAGACGAATTTGCTCACGGGTACTTCGTTCACCTTGTTTTAACAAATCCTTGTCGGAAGAACAACTTTTCCAATTATCATCCTTAATCTTTGTCAGAATAAGTTCTCATGTGTTGTGTTGTTCAACAGGCGTGAGGGAGAATTAGTAAATGCACTTGTAGAAATAGTAATGCGCAAGCTGCAAGAAGATTTTCAACCACGTCTTCCTGCAAACTTGGTTCGAATTGATGATCATGTGGCTAAGGTTATGACATTGGTGGATACTGCTTACCCTGAAACTCGAATTATTGGGATTTATGGGATAAGTGGTATTGGTAAGACAACTCTGGCTACAATCATTTATAAGAAACTTTTTGATAAATTTGAGTGTCGCAGCTTTCTTAAGGATATTAGAGAAACAATCAAAAGTGAGGGTATTAAACATCTGCAATCTCGATTGATCTCAGATCTATTGAAAATTCACAAGCATTGGGTTCCTGATTCTGAAATAGGAATTAATACGATCTGAGTCAATTGTTCTCAAAAGAAGGTATTAATTCTTCTTGACGATGTGGCTCATCAAGACCACCTCAATAATTTGATTGGAGATTGTAGTTTCATGCCTGGAAGTAGGATCCCTGTTACATGCCGAGATAAGAAAATATTAGAGTCTAAATATGGGTATGAACTCCAAGTAATGAATCCGAAAGACTCTTTGGATCTATTTAGTAGATATGCATTTGAAGGGAAAGAACCTCCAAAAGATTTCATGGCTCTTTCTAGTGATATTGTTGCCACCACAGGAGGGCTTCCCTTAGCTCTTGTAATTATAGGTTCATTGCTCAAAAGAAAAGATAAAAGCATATGGACAGAGACACTTGAAAAATTGAGGAAGGTGCCTCACACTGATGTACAACAAAAGTTGAGGATAAGTTATGATTCACTGGAATACGAGGAACAACAAATATTTCTAGACATAGCATGTTTTTTTTATAGGAATTGACAAAAGAATTGCCACCTACCTATGGAAGGATCTTGAATGGCACGTAGATTCCGGATTGGCGAGAATGATTGAACTTTCGTTAATAAAATATGATGATAACAATGAGCTAAGAATGCATGATCAATTAAGAGATCTAGGCAAAGCTATCGCCCATCCAGCAAATAAGAAGCCTTGGGATTGTAGCAGACTATGGGACAAGGAAGCCATGAAAGTTCTAGGACGGAAGGTAACAATTATGTCTACTTTTGGCCTCTCCCATTTTCTCTAATGGTAGTCCCTCGAATTATTATTGTTATTGTTCTGTTTCTCAAGATTTTTGACATGTCTTTAGCATTTTCTTGGTAAAAGCCACATCCAATTTTGCACTCGTGAATATTTGCCTGGTCATCTCTCGATGCGTATTATATAAAATTATGAGGCTTTACAACTGTGTATCATGAACTTTATCTGTATGGCTCTTTTGTTGTTTTACCATCATTTTCTAGTAGATTTGTTATATTATCACTTGTTGAAGACCGAGCATCGCACGGGTTTGAAGATTTTACCTATACAAATATTATTTAAGTAAAATAAAACCGTAGATGACTGTATAGTGCATAATGGTCTTGTATAATTTAATGATCTTTATTTTTCAACCAAACAGCAAAAACTTTACCACTTAATTCACGACTCACATATTATCCACCTTTTTAACCCTTGAAATTTTACTTTTGTATGATAAATGTGATGGTCTCATTCTTTAAATTATTAACCTTTTCCCCTTGTGCTAAGAATAAATAAATTATTCTATCTTTAATTTCAAGACGCGAATACATGCGACTTGCACGGGTGCATGTTCTACTTTATGAGGGAAAAGGTAAGATTTCAGTTAAATTGTTTGACTAACTATTGCCTATCGACTTAAGATTTTACACAATTTGAAGTAATAAGATCTTATGCTGTGATTTTATATGTATGAAGGATTTTTACAATATGTTTTCTAGGATATCTTGTGCATGTTCACAATGAAATGCAATAAGATTATGTAAATGCATTAGCGCAAATATATAATAGAAAGAATATTAAAGATTTATTTTTAATTGTATTACCCAGTGAATGTTATTAACAAAAGTGAAGAAGCAACTTGAAATGTGTCAATTTTTTTAATAATCGAGAAATGTATAATTATTTTATTAATATAACTGGGTTAGCGGATAACTTGAAAGGACACTAACTAATTTGCATGACCCGTACTCAATAATTAATAGAAAATTCTTATTTATCTTGTCACGTATATTATTATAAATTAAAAAAAATTAATTAAATTTCACAGCTGCGAATTTAGCTTCTTTTTTATTGTCAAATATACCAAGAAGATCGTTCAAGATACATTAATTATAAAGTAAGTGGCATAGTCTAGGTGCTTTAGTTTCAATTATGAGCTCTGCACGGGTACGTGCGGACCAATCATATTTATTCATATGAAAAATGAGAACTCACAGGAATTTATTTTAATGAAACAAAAATAGACTGCTTGGATTACATAACGCCGTCTTTTGAGAAAGAAATAACCAGAGCAGGAGTTGCATTTCTCTAGAAAATGGTTGTATACGTTAATCCATCAAGTTTATAGGATGTACATGACCTTGAGATGATCAGTAGACCTCACTTTATCAATCAAACAATGACCAAAACTACTCGTTTCCGTTCAGCCGTACGCCTGAACGAATACTATTCTATGGACCGAAAGGAAATGGATGGTAGTAATAAATCTGATCCGGTACTCTTTTCTTTTCAAAAGTGTAGCAGTTCCTACGCATTACAAACGGCCACCTTATACAGTCTAATTTTTTTTTTTTTGCGTAATTAGTCACATCTTGAAAATCATTTTCCTGTCGGAAATGCCATTACAACAATCAGTAAGCATTTATATAAAAACGATCACTTTTATATACATAATAGATTATATGTCTGCATAGAGAAAAATGCATTGGCCACAGTAAAATGTAGAAGTATACTAACAAAATGTAGTTGGGTGGCATGCTATTTCTATTTGGGGTAATTTTACAATTGCTTTCCAAGCTTTGACCAAATGTGCAACGTCCTCATTGAACTTTCAATTTGTTCAATTTAATCCCAAAACGTTTGGTAAATGTTCGATATAATCCCTAAATTATATGAAAATATCCAATATTATTCTTTCATTGATTTAAGTTTCTTGAAAATATTGAACATTTATATATAGTTCAGGTACCAAATTGAATAGGTACCAAAAGTTTAGGGACCGAATGGAATAAATAAAAATTTATGGAAGATATTGCATATTAGACTAAAGTTTGTAGATCACATTGAATAAAATAAAAGTTCAATAACAACATTAAACATTGAGCCAAAGGTTATGGACTATTTGTGTCATTTTCCATTTCTATTATAAAGACAACCTATTCATGTCAAGATCAGAAACGCCTTGTGGTGATATTTACAGACCTCAATTTTTTGTAGAAGGTAAATGAAATTGTTGAGGCACTACGTCTGGACAAAGAAGGCTCAAGCAAGTTCATGAAGCAAAAGAGCTTTAAAGAATTGCCTGAACTGAAGTTCCTTCACGTGAAAGCAGTGGATTTTGCTGGAAATTTCGAGAAATCACTTTCAGAATTAAGATGGCTAAAGTGGGAGAGATGTCCCGACTCTTTTGAGGTGACCCATATTCATTTGGAGAACTTACTCATACTTGATTTATCAGATGGTTTTATTAGTGCAAATTGGAGAGGATGGAGTTCAATTGAGGTAAAGACGAGGAACGCTTTCTCTTTTAACACTTTTTTTATGATAAACCATTTTATATTCCAACCGCTAATCTCGGAACATTTTTCTTTTTTTACAGATGGAGAGGTTGAAAGTTCTGAATCTTTCGAATTGCTTAGATTTAAAAAGCACCCCTAATCTCTCTCGGTTTAAAAATTTAGAGATGCTAATCCTGGAAAATTGTGAGAATTTGGAGGAAATTGACCCTTCCATTGGAGATGTCAAGTTCCTCGTTTCCCTGAACTTGAGGCACTGTGAGAGCCTCGAGATGTTACCAGCAGAACTGGGTGAACTAGAAGAATTAAAGGAACTTGTCATAGACGAGACCGATATAAGAGAAATACCTGCAAGCATGGGATCTCTGGAGAAGCTGAAGATGCTTAGTGCCGTGGGTTGTCGTCTCCTGACTCGAGTTCCCAGCTCAATAATCTGTCTGGTAAGTTTGTTGACCCTGAACTTGAACACCTGTAGAAAATTGCAAGAGCTTCCGGACTCCTTTGAGGCCCGTGGGAAATTGCAGCGCCTGTTGTTAGAGCGCTGCTACATGTTGAGAGTTATCCCTTCTTCAATTGGGGAATTGGGAGAGTTGGAAGAGCTGGACTTGTCATCTACGAGGATCAGGGAATTACCGGAATCCATCGGGAAAATGGACAAATTGAAAATTCTGAGGATTTCTCATAGCACGATACAAAGGTTACCGAGCGCAATTGGAAAATTGAAAAGCCTCCAAGAGTTAGACGCCTCAGGCTGCCACAAGCTGGTAGGACAAGTTCCTGAAGACATAGGTGGATTGTCTTCACTAAAGACCCTGCGCTTAGGTAGAGCCAAGATCTTTGGCTTGCCAGAAAACTTCGATCAGCTTTCTGCTCTTGAACACCTGGATTTACTCTACTGTGGCGAGCTTCAGTCACTGCCAAAACCTCCTTTGAGCTTATCATCCCTGCAGCTCACCTGTTGGAGCGACAAGCTTCCGTCGCTCTCTCACCTAAGTCATCTAAAGGAGCTCACTCTTCGCTCTTGCATGTCTCTTCAATGCATCCCAGAGCTTCCCTCCTGCCTAGAGAAGCTTCGCGTTTGGAAATGTCCCAAATTGGAAAGGCTGCCAAACCTTTCCTATTTGGAATCCTTGTCGGAATTAGAGCTCTTGCAATGCTATGGGCTGAAGAAATTGGACGGTCTGGAAGCCTTAAATTCTCTAAGAAAGTTAAACGTATCCACAAGCACAGAGTTGTCCAACCTCGACGACTTTGAAGATTTAGAATCATTGAGATACTTGGACCTGCAAAGCTATGATGAAAAGGCCGATAATCTCCATGTAATAGGAGGCCTTGAAAAATTGGGATCCCTGGAGGTATTGAATATCTGCGGACGCAAGCACATTCAACAGCTGGACCTCTCACAGTCGGAGCAACTGAAGGGATTGATTGTTAATAATTGCGAGAGCTTAGATGATATTCGCTTCCATAATAGCATAAAATCCCTGGATCGCTTTGATACGGATGGATGCAAGTCACATATTCCCAGACTCTTACCACGTGACAGTACATGATTCCTGAGGGAAAGAGCAGCAAAAACCTGACTAAGACTCACAGGCTAAAATTAGATTTTAAATTTGATAGTACTGGATCCAATGCAACACGAGCAACACCAAACAAGATCGAGTTGAGGACACTGTGCTGCATGAAAGAATCGTGAAGAAGATTTAGATTATGGCAGCATGACAACGATCTGATTCTGGAGATTCCTAAAGTCTCCTTCTAAATGTAAGCCACTTTTCTGTCGAGATTGCCTGCTTTCATTACTACATTCAGTTTGCATGGGGATTTTCTGTCTTAATTCCAGGAACTGGGGGAACTTGTCGGAGCAAGTAAATGTCATGTTTCAGTGTTATCTGGCCTGTGGTCACGATGAGAATAAAAAAGATCAAAATTACTCCAAAACTATATCAGATGTCTTCAGTCAAATAGTAGGAGATTCTTCGTCCCTGACTTGGTATCAATCTAAGCTTGCATAAGTAAAGTTATACTTTTCTCCTACTTCTACTAAATTTGGTTTTTATTAGCTATGTGTCTGTCCCATTTATGCGGAAGGATGAATAAAAGAAATTCACCATCTGACGGATTCTGGAAACTGCTCGTACATCAGTGATTATTGCTTGCATTTTAGTTATTCGTTATTTTGTCATGGAACTAGCAAGTGAAGGTATCATAAACGTGTTTTGCATTTTCTCATAGCCAGGACATTTATGTCAAGATGATGGATCTCTGTTCATTGCCTGATCCGCCAATATGAAGACTGCTCTCTCTGAAGGTAGATATAAGGCCTTGATCATGCTGAAAGTATTATTATCAACGGTAGAAGAAATCATGCAGCCACTCTTTCCTTGTTTCATTTCTTGCCTTTATTAATTATTTTTATCATTTGCAATTTCTTCCTTCAGTTCGGTCGTTGTTTGGTGATGATATTATCTACGCCTAAGAAGCTTTAAAAAACAAAGGATGTTCACTGTGTTTTGAATAACAGTGTTAGATCGAAACCAGAAAAATGGAGAACGTCCTTAAATCATCTGCGTTGCTTTCATGTCTTTTGGATAAAAATGACAATTTATCAATGGGGAGCTAGAAAGATGATTTGCTTCAGTCCTTGAATGTTTGAGAGTTGATCTAGATCTTTAAATGCCATATTTTCTTGAACTACTACTCAAATCAGAATGTTTTGTTGCAGCTGCCACTGAACTGAATTGGAAAGTCACTCCTGCAATAAGCAGTTGTGGTTTCAGCCAGAACTGTGCACCATTTTTTGGCTTGGTTGATGCGGGGACAAAAACACTTCAAAACTCGGGCATCACCCAGCTCTTTATGGCACTGAAATGAAGTGGGAGGGGCTGTGTATATGACTTTTACTTTTGTGGAGTGCTTAATTGATACTGTAATCTTGACATACAAATAGCTCATTGGCAATATTAGGAGTGCAAATTGACTTGGAAGATACTAGTCATGTTCTTTTATTATCATTTTCACAATAGTTTGATGCGTGTCTCTGAATCCTAATGGGAGAAATCATGTTCTTTTATTATCATCGCAGATCTCTAATCATGTTTCTCAGTAAGAGAGATCTTTTCATAGGTAGTCAACCCAACTTCTTCAATGTTCCTTTCCTCCCACTTGTCTTTTTGCTTACAATTGCTTGTTCGTTCCTCTTCCTTTTCTCCTCCTCCGTTCCTTTTCCCTTTGGGAAATTGCATTAGTTCAGAGAATGATTACTGCTTGTTGATTCTTGAAGAAGGAAAGTGGTAGAAGAAGAGGCCCAAATAGTTCGCGGAGATCAACTGGACAAAGGCAGCCCAATCCAAGGTACGTGAATTGATCATTGACTGAGGATGTTGCCGTGGGAAAACCATCCTCATATGAAGAAGCGGCTTCCAACGAGGAATGGAGAAAGCAATGGAAGAGGAGATCCAAGCATTGAAGCAAACGAGATATGGGATCTCATACCTCGGGCGATTGATGCAAAGCCCATAGGACGTAGGTCTACAAAGTGAAAACCTGCATGGATGGTTCATTCAGGTGAGACACAGCTCGTTTGGTGGCTTAAGGACTCTCTCAACAATATGGACTGGACCATGATGAAAATTCTAGTCCAGCAGCCAAGATTTTGACGGTGTGTGTTTGGCTAGCTCTTGCGACCCATAAATCATGGAAGCTTTAGCAGACGGGTGTGCAAATTGCCTTCCTGCCTGGAGAGTTAGATCGTGAGATCTACATGAGATCTACATAGATCGACACACAGAGGATTGAAAAAATGAAAATTTTTGTCATGTGTACAAGTTGAGGAATGCACCTCATGGATTGAAGCAGGCATCTCTTATAGGAAAATTTATTGAAAAAGTCATAAACATATTGTGTATGTGCCAATTGAGTATTGAACTTTTCAATTGTTTATCCAATTCTAAATCTTTTGACAATTTATTAATATAGTTATTTCGATCAATTTTGATCAAAAAACGTTGACGAGACAATCTAATTAGTGTTAGCCATCGTATGTCGTGTCATTAGCACTGATGTGGACAACTTTTTAAAATTATTTTGTATTTTTTTCCTTTTTTATCTTATTTTACTAGCCAGTCTTAGGCAATGGCCAATAAGGGTTGGGTGAGGTCACATTGCTCACAACTAGTGAGGGCTTGGGTGAGGTGGCCCTTGCCTGTGGCCAACGAGGGCTAGGGTGAGGGCTGCAACCCTCACTAGTGGCCAATGAGGCTCCCTCACCAGCTGCAATTGAGAAAAAAAAAGGACAAGAAATAAATAAATCAAAGAATTTTTATAATTTGCAAAAATTGTTCACATCAACACTGGCTACATGTCAGATGGCTAAAGTTCATGTTAGCAATTTTTAGTCAATTAAACTATATTGATAAATTGTCAAAATGTTTAGAATTCAATTAGCCAAATTATAAAATGTAGGATTGAACTGACTTAAATACGACAAGTTCATAACTTTTTTAATTTTTATCCTCGTGCATGACATGGGAAAATTGTCATATTTTTGTTTTAGAAATGCTATTCACTAGCACCTGCAGATTCAAATTTGTTTGTGAAAGCATGAGTAAATTAGCTATTATGCTAGTGTACATGGATGATCTCATCATCCATGGAGACAATGAAAGAGAATTTTACCTGAGAGAGAACCTATCGGTTTGATTTCAAATGAAGGAGCTTGGTGAGCTCAAACATTTTCTCAGACTCGAATGGGATAGAAGACAAAATTCTCTTTGCCGAAGATTTTGGCAAAGGTTGGGATGCTTGATTGCTGATCGTTAATAACTCTCCAATGGATAATGTGAAATTTCTAGTGGAAAAGGGAAAGATTTCGAAGACGTGACCATGCGTTGCTAATTAGTTGTCAGCGTAATTTACTTGACGTACTTCCAGACATTTTCTACGTAATTGACATATTGAGTCGATTTAAGCGAAAACAAAGAAAGCCTCATTGAGATGCAGTGCGATGTACATTGGGGAACCGTAAAGGCTCCATTGATCTAGACGTATTGTATGAAATAGGTGGATGTTGCGAAATAATTGGCTATTGGGATGTCGATTATGCTAGCAGCTACGATACACATAAACCAACGATGGGCTATATGTTTAGACTTGGTTCAGAAGCCATCTTTTGGTGCAGCCAAAGACTGTTGACCGTGTCATCATCGACCATAGAACCGAATGTCGAGCAGCAGTTTTGGCAGCTCAAGAAAGACGGCGCAATTGCTAAAGGATCTGCACCAGAATATTGATGAATGCCCCTTGGACTACATACTGACAATCAACCAGCGATTCAATTATCAAAGAACCAAGTGTTTCTTCTGAGAACGAAACATGTGGAAAGCCACTATCACTTTGTGCTCGAGAACTCGTCATGTGGAGAGATTGAGGTGCAGTTCACTGGGACATATGGACAAATTGATGTTTTCACGAAAAGACTTACTGGATCTAAATTTGTGGAGATCTTCGAAAGAAACTGGGTATGGCAAGCAGTAGACAGTAGTAGCCGTTGATGGGGGAGTATTAGAAATCATCTACTTATCTAGGCGACCATGTATCAAATAGTAACGCTAATGGTAAGGAATTATTTGAGGGACATAAAATAAATGCTTCCATAAGAAAATGAAGAGGAGGAGCTCTTAAAGTCGCATGTGACTACGTTCCTAAATTTAAATGTTGCGTTTTTCAAAGTTTGTGGGCTCAAATTTTATAGCTGAATCTTTACCAAAAAAAAAAAAATTTATAGCTGAACGTGTGAAATTTTTGTTCAAGAACGGAGCCTATAAATAGGGCATTGGAAAGCCTTAGACTATAAGTTGAGAAACTTCACAAGTAGAGAGAAAAGAGGGACTTCCACGTCCGCTAGGGACAGAAATAAGAGTGTTGTGTGTGTTTGTATGAGCTTGCTTGCCCTAAGTGTTTTAATTCGAGCCCTTTGAGGGAGGAATAAACGTTAATTTCACCAATATATTATTGGTTGATCTCACTCGGAACTGATCACTCTTGAGATACTGACCTTGAGGGGAAATGCTAATGAGGACAGAACTCGTGTGACTAAAGAACTTAACCTGGGAAAACGACTCGACCGTGAAACTTGCAAAAGGACGATCCTATAGTAATGCAGGCCGATTTCAAGGACGATTAGAAGTCGATTCATGAACAGAAATAATGAGATCTGTCTACTGTTATCGAACCCGCGAACGGCCTTATGTCGATCCTTGATAATCGTGTACTTTGAAATAAGAATCGATCATTCACAATTTCATGTAGTCAAGGACGTCCATGTGTCGAGAAATCTTGAACGTGAATTGATACGAGTCGGTTACGCGTGAATCCTCGAAACCGCTTGTCAGTCTGAGTAGTACCAAAATGACATTCGGGCAAAATTGACATGGCATGAGAATCCAAGATTGGACTTCGAATTTTCGGGAACGTCCAGGACGAACTTTTGGACAATGCTTCTTCGACAGTTGACAGTGCCGGTGGAGCTGAGTATTTGGGAAAGGAATTTTTGGACCGAGGAAACGAGCCTACAAGGACGTGGGCCGGGCAAGAACAGTGTGGGCCACACAAGGTGGGACGGCCACCATGGAAGACCGAGACAAGCAAGCGAGTCCGTTGGACCCAACCGACCAATTTACCCTTCCAAGCCTAGTGTCTAAATTTGAGCCAATTCGAGCCCAACAAATTCCTGAGTCCGTTCCTATTCATTTTTGGCCCGTTTCCTAGGCCCTCCTTTCATTTTCAATCCAAGGGCAATTTGGGAATTGTGCAAGGTGGAAATGACCATTTTGCCCCTAGATATTTTGAAGAAAAGTCAAAGAAAAGAGAGAAGATGATGTCACTTGCTTGGGGGAGTGTAAAAGGCATTGAATGGCATTGATGAGGCCTTCAATCAGCCCTCATCTCACTCTCTATCCTCCTCTTCAGCCCTCCAAAAATCGCAACCCCTCTCTCCCCTTGTTTCCCTTAATTCCTGAAATTTTAACTTCTGACCTTCTTCCGAAAATCGAGTTATTCATAGCCTTCCCATGTGAATCTCGGCCCGTGCCACCCACCGTTGTGTTCACAAGATGAAAACCGTTCAGATGCCGTCGGCCGTGCACCGAACGGAGCCGCCGGAAGTTGCTACACACTGAACCACCACTGTTTCACCTGCAGCAACTTTGTTCTGCCTTTTCACCTATTTTTCTTCCTTTCTAACCAAATCACCACCCATACCAGCCACCAACAATTCCCCCTCGACCCCCAGTTGCCGCCGATTGTCGGCCCGCCACTCGCCGGAGCTCCGAGCAACCCATTCAACTCCGGTCAGCCACTTTCCCCTTGAGCAGTGCAATTTTCAGAGTTGCAGAGGGAGTTTGAGCTTGTTGCTGCTGTGTTCAGCCCAAGACCGCCTTGGAGTGTTGTGGGAGAGGTCCTCGGGTGTCGGGTTCGTCGCCGCCGCCACATTCGAGTCGCCGACCCGCTTAACGGATGAGTTTAACTCCTAAACCTTAGTTAATGCCTAAACTTGCTTAGGGTTGAGTTAATTCGTGCTAAGGGCTGATTAGAGTGTTTAATTAAGTGCATTAGCCCTAAGATAGGTGGTTAGATAAATGATTAAGATTATCTTAGCTTAATCTTGATTATTTATGCTTAATTGTGCTTAATTAGGCTTAATTATGTGTTATGTATTAATTAAGCATGTTTTGCCTTAATTTCTTGATTAATTGGATTATTTGTTTGGATTTGATTTATTTAATTTCTGAAATTAATTAGTTAATTATTTTAATTTCGGAATTTAATTATTTAATTACTAAATTTTGAAATTTCACTATTCATGCACTGTTCATCCGAAAATTATAAATGTGCATAATTTCATGTGTTTTTATCATATGAAGTGAATTGGATATGTTGTGGTATGAACATTCGCATGAATTGTATGATTTTCACAAAAAGGGAGAAAATGGTTTGTCTGAGGGACACTAGAAATAGACTGCTTTTGTAAGAAATGATTTAAGATTTCATATGCAAGCATATATGCATTAGCTAATGCTCAAACATAATAAGCGGGTTGTGATGATATGCTTGCGTGATCACTAAATTGAAACTACCGTCTCGGGAGAGTATCCCTTGACATTTTGTGGGAATGCAGTCTCAAGAGAGTATCCCTTGACGTTCTTTGGACATGCGGTCTTGGGAAAGTATCCCTTGACGTTCTGTGGGCATGCGGTCTCGGGAGAGTATCCTGTGACGTTTTGTGGGCATGCGGTCTCGGGAGAATATCCCTTAACGTTCTGTGGGCATGTCGTCTCGGGAGAGTATCCTTTGACATTCTTTGGGCATGTCATTTTGGGAGAGTATCCCTTGACGTCTTTTGGGCACGGAAGGGCATGGTTGTGCCTCTGCGAAGGAAGGGTGCCATAGCGCCGTTACGCCTTGGTTGTAACCCTGTGGGGTAGTAATAATCGAAACACGTGTGAATGCAAGAGTGCATGAGAAAACATGGCATCGTTGGTTCCAATTATGCATGAGATGATCACATCATTTATGACATGCACACATGAATTGATAACGTGCAAGGTGTGGCAATGGCCATGTGAGATCGCTTGTGACGCGACTCGCATGTGATTGATAAATTGCATCTTCTAACGGCCATGTGCATTGCATGTACTGTGCTGATAGATAACGTGCAGGGTATGGCATACCAGGTAAGGTTACATGCGAACCGACTTTTGATTATTGGTTGACCCTATTTTATATTTTATTGCTGATTGCTAGTTGTCTGTGGTTGAGTTGTGTAAGGGGTGGTTTTGGAGAGATGCCCGGGGTTGAGTTGGTGTACTAATCAGGGCTTACGGGAAGAACTCGCTGAGATTTATATCTCACTGGTTATTGTATAACCACTTTCAGGCCCTAGAATGATGCAGTGGAGAATCCTGCCCCCACTCCTCCAGTGATCGACTCGACAGAACTTGAGTTCGATGGGTCTCGGTAATGGTGGTGCTGAACCAGAGGGTTCATTATGTATAGCTGGATTAGCCTAGCCTAGTTCCTTTTGGTTTGACTTAGAGGATGGATCAGCCCCTTTTGTCGGGTTTATATTCGGAAACGATCATTCGAATCTAGTAATTTGTATAAATGAGTAGTTGAGGTTTCTAGTATTCATCCCTCTATCCCTGTTTGATTGTGTGATTATCTGTTTTGAACTGGGGATGGTTCGTCTTTCGCTTGCGAATAACGAAAGATTAAAAGGAATGGTTGTTGACAAGTTTTAGGACGTCGCTTTCAATTGATTATGGTAAGAGGTTGTCGCGTGCTCGGGTTTGAGGCGTGACAAGCAGAATGCATTTCATATTTAACTACTCGAGCTGCTGTATGCATATTTATCATTAGTCAAGGATTAAAAAATCGCAATGGCATCTTGAATAAAAATGATTTTAGATGATTTTATCCTTAATATAAATGGTCATTGACTATAGTCCATATGATTTTAGATAATTTTGTTCTTGAGATAAATGATCGTTCTGAAAATTGCGGTGGCTTCTTGACCAGTGAAGAAGACCGCGATTGCACGGCGCAATGGGTAGGCGCTGCCGAGGATGCCGGGGATCTCCCCCATCCTTTTGAGGTTGATCCTCGGAAAGGACGCGGAGATCTCCAAGGTGTCGGCCTTGCATAGGTTCTTGATGGTCTTGTTGAATAAATGGGGGACGTAGGAAGACGCACGCCGCCCATGTGGAAAGTTGAAATGGATACTACGATGTGCATTCGCGGAATTGAAGATGTGAGTGAAACGAAGACATAGCGGATTGATCTGATTTATTCTAATTTTAGAGATCAAGCCTTAGAGTGTAAAGAAGGCCGGATGGGTGACAACATTGAGTAATATACCTAGTTGCATCTTACTATGGGTTTTAAGAGCTTTACTCTAGACTCAAATTTCTTGATTTGTGATGAATTAAAAGTGGATAGCACCTAACTTGATTGAGCCGAAAAGCTCAAAATGGCAAAAATCGATTTTCATTTGTTTGTCCTTTATTTTTAAAATTCTCTACCGTTATAATTGGATCGCCTTTTGTCCTGGTTATAGAAATCAATCATTATATATAGTCATCGTCATGGATGGCTTTTTGTTCCAAATCCTTTCACCTGTTTTCCAGAGACGAGAATCATTTATGTGAAGATTTGATAGATATAACCGATATGTGAACTAATGTCATGGCAAATGTTGATGAACAGCTTAAGAAACTTCCAATGTTTTCCAATTATTTTCGTTGCAAGACCACACTTTCAGCAGTAGTGAGTATTTTTCAAAGCTTTTCGTGCGGGAGAGCAAGTTGCGAGAATGGGATGACTAACTCTGATGCAAAAGACAAAAATGAAAGTCGGGCCTAAAAGAGGTGTGGGTCTTTTTATATTAGTTCTTCACCTGACATGAACAAGTCAAATTGCGGAGAGGGGGTCCCTCATTATTAGTTCTTCACACGTCCAGAGGGGCTTTTTTTTTTTTTTTAGTAGTTTTTCATGCGAAGGTAGAATGGGTCGATAGGTAATTACTCGCAATATAGTAATTACTTTCCTTTCTTTCTTTTTGTCCTTGCTTTTAGATATAATATTTAATGGCGTGGCCCCAAAAGACAACGTTTAAACGTTAAACGATTCTCCCATGCGTATTGACTCCATTCGGCGCCAAGATACAATAATCCTCTGAACCTTGCCGACTTAAACTAGGAAAGATATCTATAAGAATATATATTCCCATCGCTTGAAGGAGTCCAAATTGGATGGGTCAAAGGAGGTCGACCTTAGTGTAAACTTGATCCCATCAATTTTGATATAAGACAAAACAAGAATCCTTATGCAAAATTAGAAATCTTAATTTCTGTAGCACACAATTGGATGTTCATAGTATTACGATGTCCGCACTTCCCTTTAGTTATCTCGGATCGGATTTTGTTGGATTCAAACTTGAGACATATTTTAACAATAATTAAACTTATAAAATCAAATATGTCTTCTGTTTAGATCTAAAATAAATACAATAAATCTTTCTTAGTAAATAAATGTGAAGTGGTGCTCCAAAACACTTTCAATGGGTGGTTAACTTCTGGCACTCTTCATGAATGACATCTACCTTAATTTTCTGTTAAAAAGTTTTCCTTTTCTTTATTCACCTTAATTGTGAAAAACTCTTACTCTCGTTATGATCAAGACTTCCAGAATTATATTTTCGTGTCATTGATTTTTCACAAGTCTTTGCCCCGTGCAAAGCGCGGGTTTTATAGGCTAGTTTAAATGATGACAAAATCAGCTCACGTCGGTTGACTCTGTTTAGCATCAAAATAATACCGCCCCCAATATAATTGGTTCAAGTAGTGGTTAAATGTGAACAGGGTATTTTTGAATGATTTTTACACTTTAGCTAGTACAATTTCCTCTGAAAATGTGAAATTCTCAAGCACGAGTCTTCTCCAGCAAACTTTTCAGCACTAGTAGAATGCATTTGATATTTAACTGCCCCCAATATAATTGGCTCAAGCACTACTAGAAATCAGCTCACGTCGGTTGACTCCGTTTAGCATCAAAATAAGACCGCCCCCCATATAATTGGCTCAAGTAGTGGTTAAATGTGAACAGGGTATTTTTGAATGATTTTTACACTTTCGCTAGTACAATTTCCTCTGAAAATGTGAAATTCTCAAGCACGAGTCTTCTACAACAAATTTTTCAGCACTAGTAGAATGCATTTTATATTTAACTGCCCGAGCTGCTCTACGCATACTTATCATTAGTCAAGGATTGGAAAATGTGATGGCATCTTGAAAAAAAAAAAACAATTTTAGATAATTTTATTCTTAAGGTAAATGGCCATTGACTATAGTCCACATGATTTTAGATAATTTTGTTCTTGAGATATATGGTCAGTATGGAAATTGCGGTGGCTTCTTGACCAGTGAAGAAGGCCGAGATGCCGCGGTGCAAGGGGAAGGGGCAGCCGAGGATGCCTGGGTCACCCCCATCCTGAGGTTGATCTCCAGAAGGGACGCGAAGATCTCCGACGCGTTGGCGTTGCGTGGGACCCTGATGGACTTGTTGCATAAATGGGGGGCATTGGTAGACGCGATCGGGTGCTGTGGAAAGTGGAAAAAGATTATGCGATGCGCGATGGAGGATTGAAGATGCGAGTGAAAGAAAGACATCCCAGTTAATGTGATTGATTATAATTTTAGCAATCAAGCCTTGGAGCGCAAAGAAGGCCGGATGCATAGTGACTTTGAGTAATGTATTTAATTACATCTTAATATAGGTTTGAAGAAGTTTAGTCTGGACTTAAATTCCATGACTTGTGGTGGATTAAAAGTGAACAACACCTAACCTGATTGAACTGAAAAGCTCGAAAACAGCGACAATCGATCTTCTTCTTCTTTTTTGTTTGAAAATGCTCTACCCATACAATTGGATCCCTTTTGTCCCAGTTATAAAAATCAAGCGGTAGAAATGGTCAATGTAATGGATTGTCTTTGTCCGGATTCCTTTTACATGATTTCTAGAGACAATAGAATCGTTCATGTGGAGATTTGATAGAAGTAGTAACTAGTATGTGAACTAATGCCATGGAATATGTAATTGTACAATATAAGCGACTACCAGTGTTTTATAATTATTTTGACTGCAAGACTATATGCTTGTATGGTTTTATAATAAACTTCTTCAGCAATAGTACGTATTTTTTAAAGCATTTCATGTTAGGTGAAATATGGTTGGATGCAAGTTATGGCGATGATGAAATGACTAACTCTCATTCAACCAAAAGAAAAAACTATTAAGACTCAAAAGAGGTCTTGGTCTTCTTATATTAGTTCTTCACCTAACTGCACACGCAAAATGTAGCAAGGGGGTCTTTCTATATTAGTTCTTCACGCGTCCAGAGAGGGTCTTTATAAACTAGGTCTTCAAGCGTGCATAGCATGGGGGTATAAGCACTAGGCATTATAGCTATTACTTTAATTTTCTTTCTTTGTTTTCCTAGCTTACAGATACAATGTCAATGTTATGGCCCAAAAGGATGACGACATAAACGTTAAATAATCCTCCCATGCCTACCGACTCCATTCACATCAAGATAGAACCGTCACGGGATAATCCTTGAAAGGCAACAACCAATCACGCGGAGAGGAAGACTATTGAAAGCGAAAAGGAGTGGCCCTATTGGAAATTTCATTCAAAGGGTAATGCCGACAAGGCAACGACCTGCCACTTTACTAAGTTCATGCCAATTGGCCAGTTTATTTTTCTTATTACGTCAATTATATGTGAGGACTAATTCTTAGTTAATCGACCATTTTTTTTTATTCTTTTAATGAACTTAAATTTGTGCACGGATCACGCAATGAGTGACCGGCTAATTGCCTCTGTTCAAATAATGGAAAAGGAATTTTCCAAAAGCCCCTTTCTTTTCCTTACTTTATGGCCGGCGAAAGGAGTATGGTCGTGGAGGACGAAATGACGGAGCCATTAATGCATCTCCTTACAATACCCAAAGAAGATAATGCTTACCGTTTTCAATCATTTAAAAGAATTAAAATACTAACTTTTTTAATAAGACATATATTTAAACCATAAAATAAGCAACTTTATGCAATCAAAAAGCAATGGATTCAATCGGTTAATCAAGTTTGATTTTGAGATTAACATGATTATGGATAACTAAATAATGTAGTAATCAAGAATTGGAAAACAAGTTTATCGATGACTATGATGTATGGTTTCTGACAACTAATTATTATAACTATTGGTAAACGATAATAGATCATCGATAATCGACAAATATTACGGCTCTTTCACAAAGCCAATAGATAGCTAGTTATCATGACATAAAGAAGAAATGAATGCAGACTGAAGATCCAATTGAAGGCAAAGATACCGATTTACGGTTATCCTAGTAACTTTGGGAACTGTAACTGCATGTGAATAAGAGTTTTGAACTCTCCAAAGTGTAGTTATAACTGAAGTTAGAGAAATAATTGTTACAGAGCAATTGTAATTAATGGACTGTGAAATCGCAGCATGTAATCGCAGGGGCCCACCACAAAAACATTCGCAATATATATTCAATTTATAAAAGCGATTGTCTTTCCATTTTCCGTTATAGTTCATCATTTCTTGTAATTTTCTTTTCAAATTATTGTTCATTTTCACTATATAACCAGGTAATTTCCTGTCCAAGATCACTAAAGAACCCATTGCTACTTAAATAAAACCAAGAATCCATTTTTGGTGAAAGATTTTTTCATTATTTGGGTGAAATCCAATTATTGGTAAAACGAAGTAGATGATATTGCCACGTTTAGCTCGACTGCCACTTTGACAAGAAGTTTAATTAGGATGTGTTTTTGAACTTTATAGACATAGATGCTCATAAAATGCAACTATTGACGCAAGGGAAAGTACTAAAAAAGTTTTAAATCTATTATATAAGTATCAATTCAACCATAAACTTTTTAATTGGATCAATTTAATCCTAAATATTTTCATATTAGTACCAATATATAGGAAATTGCTAATGTGGGTGCCAATTTCATACGTGGCACATCCGTCACTGATGTAGATATTTTTAAATAATTTTTCAATAATTTATCTATTTTTTAATCTGTTGACACCCGAATTTTTGTTTATTTTGTTTTGAATGCCCATTTATTTTGCATATATAAATACTTATTAATTCATAGAAAAGATAAAAAAAATATTGATTAAAAATCGAAAAATCGAAAAACTTCGAGTGGGCTGGCATAGTCCAGCCCATTCTTTCACTCTTTCAGCCCACCTGTTTTATTTCTTTGAAGCCCACCAAAATTACTTGAAGAGCCCAGCCCACACCTCTATTTTCCCTTCTTCCTACACACGCCCACACACGCCAGAAAGTGCAGCACGCACGCAGCGAGAAAAAAGGAGCTGAAGTAGAACGTGGGGGAGAGAGCTCGATGGTTTCTGCTGTGGTTTTTGAAAAAAGAAGAGAAGAAGAACAGAAGAAACAGGGAAAAAACGAGAGAGCAGGGAGGTGGCTGGTGTTCGGGGGTTTTTGGGGCGGTTTCCGGATGAGAGTTGGGAGGGGGGACAGAAGAAAGAAAGCCAAGAGAAAGGTGACGATTTTCAGAGGAACAGAGGAGGAAGACCGAGAAAAAGAAAGCAGAGACGCACGCAGGGAGAGAGAAGGAGGGCGAGGCACGAACAGCGGAGGGGGGCAATGACGCCGCTTAGACAAGACCCCCCACCGCAGTGATGTAGGCCGTGTGACGCCGGCGAGGGAATCTTCCCTTGCTACGCGGTCACGCGGCGAAAAGAGGAGAAGAGCTCGACGGGGGCTGAAGTTCCGACGAGAGCAGATCCGAAAGGAGGCAGACACCAGAGGTCGTTCGGACGGCGACGCACGCAGACAGAGAGAGGAGAACTGCGAGAGAGAGATCCGAAAGCGCTGAAGTGAGAACCAGGAGTGAGAGGACCCCTCCGGCGACCATTATGTCCGAGTCTTGACCGGCGGCGCAATGTTTCCCTTCCTTGACACATCCTTCCAGGTCAGTTCTCTTCCTTGCTTTCTCTAGTCTCGAAATCGTTATGACCCGAGGACGGCCCAGAGGCGTTGTGAGGCGACCAGACTAAGTCGGATATATGTAGAACTCGCCCTCCGTTCGCCGCCGTCGAGCCAGGTAGGACCCCAGCACTCAAGCGCGCTAGAACCCCGTGCTGCTTTGTTTGGAGCTCGCCTGACCGAGGCTCGCATGGCTTCGGTTCGCCTGAGTCTTGACTCCGATGGTGCTGCTTTTTCTTGAACCTAGACCCCGTTTGGTTGCTTATGCCTATTTTGGTCGAGTTTCGATGCCTCATTAAGTTATCGTTTGCCCCCCTTGGTTGACGCTCGTCGGGTGTTCGACGAAACGTCTCTGGATGTCTACGAACGTCTTGGCTGTTTTACTCGAACCGTAGACTTCTTGTCCTCGTTCTGTTTTTTTTTTTTATGGGTCATGGTCATGTTTCTTGCTTCTTTCCTTCACGGTTACTTTTGTTTGTATGGTGTGTTTCGAGCTCAATGTCCGACGAGGGATGGTGGCCAGCCCTCTTGCAGTGCGTGAGGGCGATTAGGTGGGGAATAAGAAGCGTCTAGTCCGGTGTCTTCAGTGAAATCGACGAAGGTTTAATGTTTGTCTTGCTGGCTTTTGCTTAGGATGGTTGAGTACTAATGCCTGAGATTCTGGAAAATTGGTGTTAGGCGCAAGAACACTTGAAGATGAAGACGAGGAGGAGAGTAACAGAGAAACAGAACAAAATTAAAAAAGAAAAAAGAAAAGAGAAACAGCCAAAATTCGAAAAAAAAAGATAGAAAAAATAGAAAATGGGCTTGGGGCTTGTTATAAGTGCGGGCTAGTACGTCATGGGCCGAGGCGAAATATTAGGGGGAGTTTTTATAAAAAGGTTGAGATGGGCTGATTTGCAAAAAAAATTTTGGGCCAATTTAATCGGAAATTTACGTGGGCTTTGAGGCCGGCCCGGACCATTAGGGTCCGGGTCGGTTTAGTAGGGCCGGGTCTCCCGACCCGGTCCAAATCACTTTTTTATAAAATAAAAAAAATCCAAAAAAATTCTAATAATTCAGAAATTCAAAAAAAAAATATTAAAAATATTAAAAATCTCTAAAAATTTCGAAAATCCTTAAAAATTAAAAAAAATGTTTTTTTATTAAATTCAGACAAGTCAGAAAATATTAAAAATCTTGAAAATCTGTTTTCTTTAATTTCAGAAAATTCGAAAATATTAAAAAATATATAAAATATTAAAAAATTCAGAAAAATTCAAAAAATTCAAAAAAAATTGCAAAAATTCAGAAAATCCCTTAAAAAAGAAAAAAGATCAAAATTGAATAAGCCTTTAGGACACTACAATAGGACCCTTCTCTTGCGTCCTGTTTTGTCATGATATTTTGGATACTGTTTTCTTACTCATAGAACGGTTATGACAGACCTTAGTTTCCTCGAATACATTGCCGAGATCTCACTAATGCATGATCAAGTTAGGTACCAAAAGGGCGTTAGTCACGTGACTAACGTAATCAAGTCCCCGACCCTAGACTCTCTGGTTGCGTAAAAAGTGAGACACGTTCCAATGTCTCACTTGGTTTCTAGTCAACCTCAATAGACTAGTGGCGACTCCCTATTTGAAAACTTTTGTGAATATCCTAACGTCGTGTGGGGTATGGGCTTGGAAGAGTCCGAGTTAATTAAAGGTCCGTCGGTCCGAGATTAATAATACCTCTAAACCTATTATTTTCGAAGAATTTAGGTCGCGACATAATCCTTCCCTTTTTTTTCTTTTTTTCTTTTATTCCTTTTCCTTTGGACTATGCATGGCTGGCCACAAGCGAGGGTTGACAAGAGTGTCATGGCCCTTGCCGATTCTCATTGGTTCTAGTGAGGGCATGACCCAGTGGCTTGGGCAAGGGCTATGACACCCTCGCTTGTGGCTAATCATTAGCCATGGTTGATACTAGCCATAGTTTAAAGTAAAAATCTAAAAATATATCTAAAAAATTGAAAAATTATTTACAAATACATACATCGACTCCAATCATGCCACATAAGATGGTCGATATCTACGTCAGTAATTTCCGATTTAAATTAGCTGAATAAACTAAATTGATTTTAGGACTAAATTAATCCTATTAAAAATGTTTATATTTGAATTGGTATCAATGTAATAGGTTTATGACTTTTTTGGTACTTTTCACCTTCAAGGCATGTGCATGGTACATCTTGATGCAAAAGATTAGTGGTGTTAATTAGTATACCACAATGCAAGTCGGGTTTGAGAGAGGGAGGATGCAATTTTTTTGAAGTACTAGATCTGACTTGCACCAAATTCAAGGTCATGGAGGGAAAGATGACACTTTCCCTAATATGACATTTTGAGATTTCACATTCTACTTTTAAATTCATGGAACCTAATAGTGTCATTTATCTAATTGACATGATTTTATTCATTGTAAGCATTGTAGTTGCATTTAATCATGGGCAATATTTTCCTCCATACCTGATTGGAGAATTTCCTATGACCATATATTTGGTTACTGTTCAAGTTATGAATATCACACACGTGTAAGCTTGATTGATGTTTATGTTTGTAACCACCAAGCAAAGGCATGGCATTGGTTAAGGGAAACATGGCCTAACAAGTTGTATCTATAATAAGTTTTTTTGTGCATGGAGAGGGAGCCTATAAAGACTTGAAGAAAAAAAAGTAAGAATACGAGTGTCTAATTATTAAATTTATTAGTTTTTGTTCTCTAATAAAGTGTATAAGTTGAGAGAAAGTAAATTGTTGAAATGTTTGCACAAAAAAAGAAAAAGAAAGAGAGAGCATAATTTTTTAGAGCTTAGAATCAATCTTATAAAATCAAATATATCTCATATATAGATCTGAAATAAATACAGTGAATCTAATTTATTAGATAAGTGTAAATTGGTGCTTCAAAGCACTTTGAATAGGCGGTTGATATGTGGCACCCTTTATGAGTGACATCTATTTTAACTTTCTTTTGAAAAACCTTCCTTTTATTTTATTCACCTTAATTGAACCGACATTTTTTCCTTTAGTTCAAGGGGCATGTAGATACTTGTCATATTGTGAAAATATCTTACTAACCTAACGATCACGATTTCTAGAATCATCGTTTCATGTAGTTTAGGCCAGTTTAAATAATAACGAATCAGCTCATGTCGGTTGACTCTAACAAAATAGGACTGCCCCTGATTATAACGAATCAACGATCAATTGTCTCAGATAGTGGTTGCGTGTGGACATGATATTTGTATATTATTTGTCCATTTACCTGCTCCAATTTCAAGTGAAAATGCGAAATTCTTAAATCCGAATCTTCTAAGACAATTTTCAGCACTTGTAGAATGCATTTCGTAGTTAACTGCCAAGCTGCTCTATGCATCCGTATCGTTAACCCACACGGTTTTAGATAATTCTGTTCTTGAGATAATGGTCTTACGAAAATTGCGGTGGCATGTTGTCGAGTGAAGAAGGCAAAGATGCCACGGCACAATGCGAGGGGCCGCCAAGGAAGCAGGGATCTCCACCACCTTTAAGTTGATCTCTCGAAGGGACGCAGCAGATTACGCAGGATCCCAACTTGTTGACTAGATGGGGAAGTAGGATGACATGCACAATACATGTATTAGTTGTGTTAGAAAAGTTCAACATCTATCCTAGTTGGTATATCTAACTGAATATATTGATCGGATTGAGCTTGAGCTTTCCCTTTTATCTTCAGATAAAAGTATCGAAATTTTGCTGCACACTCCCAATACCTACGCTAAGCTGAATTGAACCATGCCATGCATTTTCACAGGTGAAGATGCATATTAAACGAAGACATGACGAGTCATTATGATTTTTTTTCTAATTTCATAGATCAAGCCTGAGTGCCAAGGAGACCGAATGGGTAGCGACTTTGAGTAATGTACTCGGTTTCATCTTACTATGGGTATGAAGAACTTTATTTTGGACTCAAATTCCATGATTTGTGGTGAATTAAAAATGGATAGCACCTAACCTGATTGAACTGAAAAGCTTGAAACGGTGAAGTCAATCTTCTTTGGCAATGGTGAGTCTTTTTTAAAGTATTTCGTGCACGAGAGCAAGTTGTGATGAGATGGAGTGACCAACTACGATGCAAAAAACCATAGAATAAAAGTGGGGCTCAAAATAAGTCTTGGTCTTTATATATTAGTTATTCACCTAATTATGCAATCAAAATTGCGATGGGGGCTCTTTCTATATTAGTTCTTCAGGCCTGCAAGAGGGGTGTTTTTATAATAGTTCTTCCCGCGTGAAAAGCACAGGTCTATATGCAATATGGCTATTACCTCCACTTCTGATATTGAACGGGTTGAGCTTGAGCTTCCTCTTTTACGATATCTTCATATAAAAGTATCAAAATTTTGCTGCACACTCCCAATACCTACGCAAAGCTGAAATGAACCATGCCATGCATGTTCCCAGGTGAAGATGCGAATTAAATGAAGACATGACAAGTCAATATGATTTTTTTCTAATTTCATAGATCAAGCCTGAGTGCCAAGGAGACCGAATGGGCAGCGACTTTGAGTAATGTACTCGGTTTCATCTTACTATGGGTCTGAAGAACTTTATTTTGGACTCAAGTTCCATGACTTGTGGTGAATGAAAAATGGATAGCACCTAACCTAATTGAATTGAAAAGCTCGAAACGGTGAAAGTCAATCTTCTTCGGCAATGGTGAGTCTTTTTCAAAGTATTTCGTGCATGAGAGCAAGTTGTGATGAGATGGAATGACCAACTACGATGCAAAAAACCATAGAATAAAAGTGGGGCTCAAAATAAGTCTTGGTCTTTATATATTAGTTATTGACCTAATTATGCAATCAAAATTGCGATGGGGGCCCTTTCTATATTAGTTCTTGAGGCCTGCAAGAGGGGTGTTTTTATAATAGTTCTTCCCGCGTGAAAAGCACAGGTCTATAAGCAATATGGCTATTACCTCCACTTCTTAATATATTGAAGGGGTTGAGCTTGAGCTTCCCCTTTTACGATATCTTCAAATAAAAGTATCGAAATTTTGCTGCACACTCCCAATACCTATGCAAAGCTGAAATGAACCATGCCATGCTTGTTCATAGGTGAAGCTGCGAATAAAACGAAGACATGGCGAGTCAATATGATTAGGGGTGAGTGATTCCAGGTTCCGTCTAAAACCTAGAACCTACCCTCGGGTACAGATTTTTTATTTTTTGGAACCTGAAACCTACCCATCAAAATATGGAACCTGGAACCAACCATGTTACAGGTTCCAAGGTCGGTTCCAGGTTCCAACAGGTTCTTTTTTTCATATTTAGTTAAGCAATATGAAAATAATCACAACAATAAAAATGAATAAGGATTTTATTATCGATTGCCTGAGAACGAGTGTCTATATGCACCTGTCGAATAGTATTAAGAAAATTTTGTGATTTTAATGTATTAGTTACTTTTGTATTATATAAAATCATTATCTTAAAAGAAGCAATTGGAGTTTCCATTAGTTTGATAGTCTTTGAAAATAAAATTCTCAATCATAAAATGAAAGTTTAGACTAGTGGTTTCGAATTACACACTTTTCATTAAACACCATGGAATACTTCAAAATTGAGTGGAGACATAGATTAAGAAAAACATAAAAACTTGTACTAGGTTATAGGTTCCGGGTTATAGGTTCCAGATTCTAGGTTCCACCAATTGAGAACCTAAAACCTACCATCGGGTACAGGTTCTCCAAGTTTTAGAACCTAGAACCTACTCTGCATACCTTAGAACCTGGAACCTACAGGTTCCCACCGGTGCGGTTCTCAAGTTCCAGGTTCTACTTTAGAATCATGCTCACCCCTAAATATGATTTTTTTCTAATTTCATAGATCAAGCCTAAGTGACAAGGAGACCGAATGGATAGTGACTTTGAGTAATGTACTCAGTTTATCTTACTATGGGTCTGAAGAAATTTATTTTGGACTCAAATTCCATGACTTGTGATGAATTAAAAATGGATAGCACCTAACCTGATTGAACTGGAAAGCTTGAAACAGTGAAAGTCAATCTTCTTCGGCAATGGTGAGTCTTTTTAAAGTATTTCATGCACGCGAGCAAGTTGTGATGAGATGGAATGACCAACTACGATGCAAAAAACCATAGAATAAAAGTGGGGCTCAAAATAAGTCTTGGTCTTTATATATTAGTTATTCACCTAATTATGCAATCAAAATTGCGATGGGGGCTTTTTCTATATTAGTTCTTCAGGCCTGCAAGAGGGGTGTTTTTATAATAGTTCTTCCCGCGTGAAAAGCACAGGTCTATAAGCAATATGGCTATTACCTCCACTTATGAATATATTGAACGGGTTGAGCTTGAGCTTCCTCTTTTACGATATCTTCAGATAAAAGGATAGAAATTTTGCTGCACACTCCCAATACCTACGCTAAGCTGAAATGAACCAGGCCATGCATTTTCGCAGGTGAAGATGCAAATTAAACGAAGACATGACGAGTCAATATGATTTTTTTCTAATTTCATAGATCAAGCCTGAGTGCCAAGGAGATTGAATGGGTAGCGACTTTGAGTAATGTACTCGGTTTCATCTTACTATGGGTCTGAAGAACTTTATTTTGGACTCAAATTCCATGACTTGTGGTGAATTAAAAATGGATAGCACCTAACCTGATTGAACTGAAAAGCTCGAAACGGTGAAAGTCAATCTTCTTCGGCAATGGTGAGTCTTTTTTAAAGTATTTCGTGCACGAGAGCAAGTTGTGATGAGATGGAATGACCAACTATGATGCACAAAACCATAGAATAAAAGTGGGACTCAAAATAAGTCTTGGTCTTTATTTAGTAGTTATTCCCCTAATTATGCAATCAAAATTGCGATGGAGGCTCTTTCTATATTAGTTCTTGAGGCCTGCAAGAGGGGTTTTTTTATAATAGTTCTTCCCGCGTGAAAAGCACAGGTCGATGAGCAATATGGCTATTACCTCGACTTCTTTCTTCTTTTCCTTGCTTTTAGATATGATAATTAATGTCGTGGCCCAAAAAGACAACATTATGGATTATAAACATTAAATGATCCTTTATGCGTATTGACTCCAGTCAGCACCACGAATAGAACCGCCACCGAACAGGCAATGCCTAGAAGGCAAGGACTAATCACGCGCACAGGAAGAAATGATATCTCTCAAGAGCCGATAAAGTAACGGAGGTGGTTGTAAAGGCCAGTAGGGAGTATGCATCAAGGGCGAAGAGTGAGGAACTCAAGATGGCAACAAGGGAATAATTACTTTAAGTCAACTCACCAATCAAATTTCAAGTCAAGAAGAAACACCAAAATTGGCTTTACTGTCGTGATTGATGATTCGAAGCTTGTGTTTTTCCGTCCTTATTATTGGAAGTGTTCTTCCACTTTTCTTTTTCCTAATACATTTCTTAATTCGACTAATCCGAATGAACCCCCCCCCCCCCAAAAAAAAACAGACAAAAGAAGGAATAAGGTGCATGTGATAACCATTATGTTTTTTTGTTTTTCTATTTGTTCCTTCTAGAGAACAAGTTTGAAATATAAATTCGTTTGATAATGAAATTATTATCATGGATAGCCTTTTGTCTCAATTCTTTTTACCTGTTTTTCATAAACAAGAGAATCGTTCATGTGAAGGTTTGTTAGATATAGTTGTTGGGTTTTTGTTTCAAAAACCATGAATACATGCATAGATAAAATTGAATCAAGACGATTCACAACGGAAGAAAAAAAGGTTCATACATGTATTTCCAAAACATTGCTTTTGTATTTTAATAAAAAGCACATAAAAATGAAAAGGAGGTGAATCATTTTACCCTTGTACCGTGCTAAATTTTTTTGGCCTTGACGTTATTCAAATTCTAACCAAAAACTCTAATGTTCTTGTAACGTAAAATCTGACGTTTTTCAGATCCAAATCATGAATGTTTGATCTCTTCATATTGTTTCTGAGGTATTCTAGTTTTGATGTTCTTTAGTTCTGGCTCCACAAATGCCATATCTCTAGTTTAGACACACAACCAATTTTGCGTCAAATAGTACAGAGATACTAAGAAAGTTCACCACTTTAATTATGCTAACAATTGCTCTCATGTGACTAATTTCATTGATCCCTTTCATCTTTCTCGATCATCATATGATCCTCTCTCAATCACTTATTATAACTAGTTTCAAATAAATTTATTTGAATCAATTTAGCTCATTAACTTTAAAACTATTTAAGAGCATTAATTTGTCCGTAACATGTGAACTCACTTCATATTTTGAATCTCGATGTAAGTTCTAAAATTGTTTCAAAGTAATAATTCAGGCACTAATTCTGTAACATTATAGAGCATTATTCTAGGAATTAATTTTGTAATCATTTTAAAATTATATTTTGGGCATTAACTTTATAACTGTTACAAAAATTTACTTCGATCATCAAGTTTGAAACCATTTCAAGGTATTAATTTGGTCATTTGATTATGAAACCATTTTAGAACTTTAATATGCTCATTTAGATTATTAATAACATCGTTAAATCTGAAACCATTTTAGATCTTTCATTTTGCCATTGATTTTGAAGTCGCTTTAGATCATTGATGCAACCATTGATTTTGAGCTCACTTCAAATCATTAATGTGATTGTAAAGTATGAAACCATTTTAGATCTTCAATTTAATCATTGAATCTAAACATGCTTCATATCTTTAATTTGGCCATTGAATCTGAACTCGCTTCAAATCTTTAATTTGGGTGCAAAGTTTTTAACCATTTGAGATCTTTATTGTGTCTTGTAAAGTCTGAAACCATTTGGGAACTTGGATTTTCAGCTTGACTTAATCTGATTTTCTCAATTGCAAACACATTTGCAATATTCTCTCTTGTTCAAATGTTATTCGGAATTGATTATGGTGTTTGGCATCCCTAGGTTTATTATTGAGCTGGTAGTATGACTTGTATTAACACATTAGCATAACAAAGAGAAGTGATTGTCTCAATCAATCACCAATTCCTACAAACCATAAGTGACATCTGGCACTATGTCATGATTATGCAGACAGTGTAAGTATTTCAAGAACATAATGAACATGTCAACGTTGGCAACCATAAAATTCAATTCTTCTGTCTTCAATTGAACAAAGACCATGAAATTATTTGTCAGACCACCAATTTGATCATATGCCCAAATCTAATTGACATGTATTTCTTCGAGCCATGAACCACTCATTCTTAATTACAACTCTGATCGAGGATTTCAATTTGATGTCATGATTAAATTGCATAAGATATCAACCTTCTATCTTGTATATCTACATATATAACAATGAGACCGATTACATATTGCATATGCACGTGCCTTCGTATTTGAACAAACTATGACCATCAAGTATAGAGACGGTTCGATGAAGCTTCAATATGTGCACTCGGAATCACTACCATCCAACATATAAGTCATCATTGTGCCTCGGTTATAAGGATTTTACACAAGACCAAAGCACAAATGATTAGACATTGATCCCATTAAAATTTTCCATGTTGCCAATATTTCTATGCGTGCCATGTTCAATGAACTTGTCCAAGACACACACTTATGACTCATCATCCCCCAAAATGTTTAATACTCAATAGCAAAGCTTTGAGAATATATCAATTTTAACAGGATTATTAATATCCTCTTAATAATTCATCGATCGGTAACACATTAAGAATATATTTTGTTGCAACTGATTTTATGGATTCATTCATATAAATGAGACAATGAATGAATATTTATTTGTCATTAAATAAATAATTAACTGAAATCCCTAACATGTAATTATTACATTATTGCTTTAGGGAACATAACTAACAATAGCCAGTATGTGAAATGATGCTTTGGCATATGCGGATGAACAACTTAAGAAGCTACCAATGTTTTTCAATTATTTTTGTGGTAAGATTGTATGCTCACATGGTTTCATCAACTTTTCTTAGTAATGGTGAATCTCTTTTAAAATATTTTGTGCACGAGAGCAAGTTATAACGATAATGGAATGACTAATCATGATGCAAAGAACCATGGCATAAAAGTTGTTTTCAAAGAGATCTTGGTCTTTTTATATCATTCATCCAACTGCGCAATCGAAATTGCGAGGGGGGTCTTTCTACATTTGTTCTTGGGGCGTGCAAAGGAGGTCTTTCTATAATAGTTCTTAGCCCGTGAAAAGCATGGGTCTATACGCAGTATAGTTATTACCTTCGTTTCTTTCTTCTTTTCCCTGCTTTTAAATATAATAAGCAATGTTGTGACCCAAAAAGACAACATTATATATTATAAACATTTAATGATCCTCCCATGTGTATTGACTCCAATCAGCACCAAGATAGAACCGCCACCGGACTGACAATGTCGAGAAGGCAAGGACTAATCACGCGTACGGGAAGAAATGATAACTCCTGAGAGCCAATAGGAGTAATGGGGGTGGTTGTAAAGGCCGGTAGGCCATTCAATTAATGCCTAATCACTTCACATGCTCTCCCGAGCGTAAGCCTAATCGAACCGTTCATATTCACATTCGTCCAGACCCATTCAGTACGCTATGCAATTTGACTAGTAGTTCTAGTTCAATCACGTAGATGCCTTCAAACTGATTTTCCAATTCCAAAAATTCAGAGGAAAAAGTAATATTGCAGTCTTTTTCTTTTTCTTTTTTCTCTATGGCCCTAACTAGTAACCAAGGAAGACTAGGGGTGAGCATAACGGACTGACCGAACCGGGAGCCACCTGAGATCCAGACCGACGTTTTCTATTTAATTTTTTTAATTTCCAATAAATCCTAAAATAGTAGCAACTCAAGTATTTTTTTTTTTTTTGCTAAGTGAAAGTTCTATTTGACCAGATTGATTGTTCGATCCAATTCTCGATCCTAGGACCATCCAGTCTAGTCCTTGATTCCAAAAACTAAGAACTAGTCCTCTTGGTCCGATTCCCGATTCTTAGGTAGGACCAGACCAGACTGGAAACTAATCACTCCTAAAGAAGACAGGGAGTCGATGAACACATTAGAGCATGGATACATAATGATTCAATAAGCATTCCAATATTATATCTTACGTTTTCCTTTATTTGGAGGATAAACCAATATGATCGGGGTGTGGATCCACTTCAAATTTAATACTCCACGTAAGCTCTAGTGGAGATTGTGATTAATGTAAATATAAATCTTGTTATAATTTCTACGTGTCATTTCCCTTGCGAAAATTCAGGCCGACATTTAGAATAATATAGCAAACATAGTCTTAGATCCATATGATGCACCATGGTGGATATATGCTACGGTGAAGGCAACTGATTAAAACTAGGGAAGGCATCATCAATTTTTTTAGGTTTTTCATTGCCCAGTAAGATGCGCTAAATCAAGTTTAACTTATTCAGTCACGGGGTGTCATCGCAAATTCCGGAGATTGTATTAGTGAAGTGGAACACTTCGACCACAAATGCGACAAAAGAGAATCACATCATACTAGTACAACTGACGCTCAGATTTGAGTTATTATGTTTTGTCTTCGAACCGATTCTTTAATTCCAAAAATTCATCCATTGAAGAAAAAGCAAATTGCCAGAGTCTTTTTGTTTTTCTTTTTCTCTATGATCCTGACCAGTAACGATCCTGACCAGTAACCAAGGAAGACTAGGAGTCGATGAACAAATTAGAGCAGGAATATATAATGTTTCAAGTATGAAAGAAACACAAACACAAACTTTTTTTTTCCTTACCAAAAAAAAAAAAAACAAACATAAACTTTTCTTGCGTTTACCTTTGGGTTTTTATCGGGGTGTAGAACGGTATATCGGTACCCCACACGTTTTGAACTGGCGAATTGGATCCATCACAAAAGCAACCTGAATTTTTTAGTGTAGATCAGTTCGATCACTCCACTAACCCTTTGATTGATGGGTTACCTACACAAAATTCTAATGTTCTATATGCCAAGACTCAATGTAGTTCCATTATATGGTAAACTACTAATACAGTTAGTGAATTCTAATTAATACTGGTAAAATTGGGTAACAGGTAATTTACTAACAATGTTAGCTACTTACAAACGTTAAATACAATAGTAAGTTATCAGCATCTTTAGGAATTTACTACTCAAACAAAAAGTTAGCTGTGAAAACAGCAGTTATCAGTGAAGTTAATGATTTATCAACCAAGATTTAATATGATGATAGTGATCAGAGTAAGGAAAATATTAATTTTAATAAGAATGTTTTCTATTTATCTATTAAATTTATCAGTCAAAACAAAAGCTTAAGAGTGACAATAGTGAGTTGTTGGTGAAATTAGTAAGTTAATGACATGTTCGCCTTTCAAGGTAGTAAGTTACAAACAGAGGAAGAAACTTACCAACTTCTAATAGAATGTGAGTTACTTGTTCCGTAGAAATTTGCAACTCAAGAGAAAAATTCAACAGCGAAATTCTAGAAATTCTATTGTTACTTTACTTTCCATTTTGATTGACTAGAGGATGAGTTTGACCTTCCTAATTGCTTTATATTCCTTTTTGTTTTGTACCATCCTTCTTATCGTTTCGTTGCTCTACTCTTTTGCTGTAACTGCTAGTTATCTCAATTAAAAATTAGGAGACATTTTACTAAAGTTAGTCATTTTATGGAATAAAAAATGAAATAGAAAGAGGAATTGGATGGTTCACAGATAGGAATAGGACCGCATCGATAAGCCGGTTCTATGGTCTACATTATAGATTCTAAGTTTCAAAAATTGAGAAACAGTTTGAATAGGGTTACCCATTTTGGAATCGCTTACTCTTGTTCTACATAAATCTCTTACTTGCCTTTCTTGTAGCGAGTTGATGGTGCAAAAACAAAGATTCTGACTAGCGGAGCAAAGCTGACATGGAGGCAATCCATGTTCTTGTATGTGTTCATGTTTCTTCTTGGTTCATATAATTTTAAGTGCTTAAAAAAATGGATGACTTATATTATGATTCAACGAGCATTATAGTTTCATGTCTTATATAAGACTAGGCTATGGATCCACTTCAATTAAAACTCCACGTAAGCTGGAGATTTTGATATATATATATATATCTCTTCCAATACGTTCTGCATGTGTTTTCCCTTGTAAAAAGTTAGCTTGACATCACATTTAGAATAATATAATAAATATAGTCTTAGATCCATATTTTTCAGCATAGTATGCATTTGCTAATAAAGGCAACTAATTAATGCAAGTGAAAGCATAAACCAAATTTTTTGTAACTGCTTTCAGTCATTGAAGTGTGTGTTAGATAATAATAAATTTCCTGCATGATCAGAATTTCATAGAAAGTTAGGTCCTCTTGGAACGGTGACTCGAATATATATTTTCTTGTTCGCATGCGTCCAGCTCATTCCGACAACTCTACAATTTGCCTAGCAACACGTGCTTAGGTCGAGTCCAACTTATTTAGGTTTTTCATTGCCCAGTAACATGTCCTAAGTCAAATTTAACTTATTAAGTCACGTTGGTGTCATCGCAAATTCCGGAGATTCTAGTTGCACTCTTTGACCACAAACGCGACATAATGACGTCTCATCACACGAGTAATCCATCACGAAAAATACAATTGATGCTCAATAATTAAAGTTATTATGTTTGGTTCTTTTTTAAAGTTCAAAAGTTAATAAAAGCAAGCTGTTGATGTGCTTGCCCAAAAAAAGAAAGCATTTGTCTCTGCATATTACTTCTCTTGTGAAAATTCATATCAACATCAACATTTAGAATAATATAACAATTATAGTTTTGGATCCACACAATACACCGGCATCTTACCAGTATGTACGTGTTAATATGTATATAATTAGTTATATCCATGTTTCCCAAAAGTCTGAATGAATAATCTGGCTCGGGAAAGATTAATGGTTCTCTCAGTGAAGGCAACCAATTCAAATCAGGAAAGGCATCACCTGAACTTGTGATAATTTTTCTTTTTTTCGGTTCTATTCCACTCCTACTCTAGCTTTCACTTTCGTACCCTATCTTTAGAGACATGGGAGTGGATACCCATATCTAAAGCTAAAGCATCCTTACTCCAACCTCCCAAAAAGATGGGAATTCAAATCTCCCGCCTCTTCTTTCCTATGTAGGAAGGGTGATCACTGAAACAAACCCCAACGGTTTATAACTACTCTTAGTCAATGAAATATTAATTAATTAATATTTAAGCAAGTGCTTAAGAAGTGTCCGTAGCTTATGCAATTTGACTTACAAGTCTAGATCAATCACGTATATGTCTTCGAACCGATTTTTTAATTCCAAAAATTCATCCGTTAGAGAAAAAGCAAAATGCCACAGTCATTTTCTCCTTCTTTTTTCTCTATGGCCCTAACCAGCAACCAAAGAAGACAAGGAGTCGATAAAAAAAAAAGTTAGAGCAGAAATATATGAAAAAGACACAAAGATAAATAAAATGTTCTTTGCATTTATCTGTGGCTTTTATCAGGGCGTGGAACGGTAAATCCGCACCACACACGCTTCGACCCGAACCAGCGAATTTGATCCAAATAAGTAACTTACCAACATAAGGAATTAGTTCCCGACCAAACAAACAATATTAATAAGGAATTGGTTAGAGTAAGGAGTGCATTAGTTGTAAATATAACGTAAGTTATTTATTTATGTAGAAGCTTATCATTCAAAACAAAAATAGTGAGTTATGAGTGAAATTAAAAACTCGCCAGCCTAAGTGTGCTTTTCACCAACTTCAAATAGAATGTAAATTACTGTTACATAGAAATTCACCACTTAAAATAAAACTCGGTAGTGAATTTAGAAACTTATTGTTAAAAATTAGTAAGGGCCTGCATGATAATGCTTCCGGGAACAACTGATTCTGTTCTTTTGTTCCTGGGAGCGGATTTTTTGTTCCCAGGAACAGAAATGCATTTGTTAAAAAAATTTTCCCGGGAACAAATTTGTTTCTTGGAACAGGTTTAGAGTAAAATCCAGAATAAAAAAAAAGTTGCTTCTCGCTCTCGAGAACAATTTTGAGAATCACTTTTTTTTTCTTTTTTCTTTTTTTTTTCCTTCCCTTTCTTCTTCTTCTTCTTCTTCTTCCTCTTCCTCCTCCCACCCCATCACCGCCCCATTGTTGCCCCTGGGCCACTGTCGGCGAGCAGCCAGGCGAGGTTCGGCGAGGTCTGGGGAGCTCGTCGGAGCCTCGCCCGACCACCGGCGAGGCTTAGCCTCGCAGATCTAGGCGAGACCAAGCCTCACCCGACCGCCACCAGTGAGGCTCAAGCTCACCCAGGCGGCACGAGGCCGGGCCTCACCAGGTGGGACGAGCCTCGCCTGGCCGCCGTGGGCGAGGCTCGAGCTTGCCCAGATCTGCGAGGCCGAGCCTCGCCAGTTGCCAGGCAAGGCTTCAGCGAGCCTGCCGAACCTCACCGGCAGCGGCCAAGAGGAAGAAGGGGAGAAAGAAAAGACAAAGAAAAAAGAAAAGTCAAAGTATCAAAAGATTGAAAATTTTTACTAAACGCATTTCTGTTCCTAGAGTAAAAATTTTAAACATGTTATCAAACACCTGAAATACTCAGAATTTGTTCTCGGGAGCAGAATAAAAAAGAAAAAATCATTTCTGATCAGAATCTGCTCCCAGGAACAGAATCATTATCATGCAGGCCCTAACTTACAAGCATAGGTCCACTTACAAGTTAGTAAGTTACCGACAAAGTGAGGAATTTGTCACTATAAATAAGATGGAAGCTATAACTTAATTGAAATAAGCAATTTACCAATGTAGGTCCACTTTTATCGTAGTAACATACCAACAATTTGCGAATTTACGTGTTTCTAAAATAGTAAGTTTTCAAGTTGCATTATAATGTGCCCCTTGAAGTAGAAATTGCAAAAAGTCAGCTCTGAATGGTCATCTTCTTAAGCAAGGCATTTTTTCTTTGTTATTTACATGGAGACTCGGTTCAAGGGCTATCAAAGAGTAAAAAGGGCACTTGATCTAGTGTTTGGGCGTTGCGCCGATTCTATGATCAATGTTTTTTTTTGTATCGGTGTTTAATTTATGGATATTATCGATACGAGTCTTGTCATGCAGTAATCTATGATATGAGTCTTTTTATGCGTGGAGAGGGAGGCTGTCAACTCATGTGGCTTCTCATTTTTTGACACCTAAAGGTGCGCATAGTAACACTTTTGTGCATGAAAATAATTTTTACATAGAAAAGGTTCTTTTTTATTATGTTCCTAAGGACAATTTCTGAGCATTTAAATGCATTTGGTAACTGTCCAAAATTTTTATTTCCGGGATAGAAATGCGTTTGATAAAACCTTAAAATTTCTAGTCCAAAATATTTTATTTTAATTTTTTAATGATTCAAATTTATGTTTCTTTTTTTTTCCTTGTCCCTATTCATCTTCTTCTTCCTGAATGAGTTGCCGGCGGCCGGCCAAACGAGGGTCGGCACCCTCACTGAAGCGTCGCTGACCCCACGGCGAGGCTTAAGTTGCAAGCCTCACCGTGACCTAGGCAAGGCTCGGCCTCGCCTTGGCTGGGTGATGTCGGCCTCACCCAGATATGGCGAGGCCGAGCCTCCCCAGCCCACCTCTAGGTTGGTGTCGCCTTGGTAGTGGGTCGGCGAGGTCAGCCTCACCAGATCTAGGTGAGGTCATCTCACCCAACCAAGGTGAGGCCGAGCCTCGCCCAACCAAGGCGAGGCAAAGCTTTGCCCATCCACAATGAAGCTCACGCTGTGCTGTACTCAGCATCGCCAAGGGCCAGCGAGGGCGCTAGCCTTCATCTAGTCAGCTACTGGCCGATCACCGACAATGGCTAAGGCCAGTGATCGATCACAAGGAAGAAGAAGAAAAAGAAAAGAAATAGAAGAGAGAGGAATTTTAAAAATTTGGCTTGATTTTGGAACTGTTCCTGGGAACAAAGAAGCAACTTTTTGTTTATTCTTGATTTTGTTCCAAATCTATTCCCACAAACAAAAAATTTACCAAATGGATTTTTGTTCCAAAACTATTCCCAATAACAAAATAATAGAAATTTTTATTGTTTGACAAGTTGCCAAACACACCCTAACTCACCTTGCTTTTCATTTTCTCCTTTCTTCTATTAATTTCCAGACCATGTGGTATTTTGCATTGCTTGCTTCCTTTCAAGGACTGCAAATTGGCTCAAGAAAACTCATAAACAAGTGGAATGGGGGTCCTATAATTAAACTGCTTTCATTCTGATAGGCTGTCTAATTAAAAAATTGTTTAATACCATAAAAAATCCCAAATTATCATAACTGTGGCACATTTATCTGAGATTAACTTTATTATCACCCAAAATTCAAACTAGCACACATTCGTTTCACTAAAAATCACAAATTATCACACGTGTCCCTTTTATCTCAAACTTATTTTTATCTCATAAATATCCCAAACTAATATACTCATAATAGATTTGCATCCATGACTTCCTTCTAGCATCCTCTTCAAATAATTGATGTGGAAATATACATGGCAAATAACTCGGATGATCGACGTGTGACATGGATTGGGAATTAAGACAAAATTGAAACTGGTCCTTCTCTACAAAATCACCAAAATCTTAATCTAAAATTGGGTTAGGAGTTTTAGTATATTTCCAAAACGCGAGGGAGCTCTTAGAGCAAAATAGCAGATTTCCTAATCCTAATTCATTTTCTTCTAGTCTAGCTTCCCCAAAACGATGTTAATTAGGAAATCCATTTGCGTTAATTTTCCATATTGGATCTGTGCTTCTATGTTGAGTTTTCATCTTGGATCCATGTTGGATGGCAATCATTCAAGTTGTTTTCCATGTGTGTTTTCACATCAACAATTTAGGAGATATTGGACGAAGACTAACAAATGGTACGTTTATCACGAATGTTCCAGTTTGAGATATTGTATACTGCAAAAATTGGCTTATGATAAATGTGACACAGGAGTAACCATTTGAGATTTTTTTTGGCATGAAATTTAGTTTGGAGAACATGTGATATATATTAGTTTGCATTTTTTTCATGGTATTAACTCTTTAAAAAATTGCTAAACCAATAGTACGAAGAACATTTGGGCCAATAGTTAAAGAAAGATGTAACAACTTGAGTGCGCCACAATTAAATTAACTATCTTTTGTTCTTTATTAAAGTTCAGAAGTTACTAAAAAGCAAATTGTTGACGTGCTTGTGCTAAAATAGAAAGCATAATTCCTTAAAGCTGAGAATGAAGCTTAGAAAATCAAACGTATCTTGTGTATATATGTAAAATAGATACGATAAATCTATGTTATTAGGTAAAAATAAAGTGATACTTCAAAGCATTTTCAGTGGCTGGCTGAAATGTAAGACTCTTCATAAGTTTTTTTTTTTTTATGACCCAGGAACCCCCCGCACGGCCGATTGTCGGAGAGATAAATCCGGGCCGGCACTAGCGCAAGACCCACCACCACGACGCCACACTTAAGACCACTAATGGCTGTGCTAGTATGTTCATTCGGGGGTTTGAACTCTCGCCCTACCGTAAAGATGGTCTAAGCGCATACCAATGCAGCCACCACATGGGGTGGTAGACTCTTCATAAGTTTCGTATATCTTAACTATGGAAATTTGAATAAATGGGGGAAGTAGAAAGACACGTGTGGTCCCTGTGAAGAGTTGGAACCGATCATGGTATAAGCATTAGCAGGGTTGACGATGCGAGTGAAACATGTTGGGAGCATGTAGTAGAAATTCGATACTTTTTATCAGAGAGATCGTCAAGAAAAAACCCAAGTTCGAGCCCATCAATATATACAATTAGACTCACTTTCACTCAAAAACTTAAGTCAATGAGTTATGGACCAACTGGGATATATTAACTACTCTATACTATATCAATTATCTGATGCTAGACTTCTCTCACACAATTCACATATGTACCCTAACAAAACGAAGACATCATGGGCTTATGTGATTTATTCTTATATAGAATAAATATGCACATTAGCTGAATCGTGCAATGTCAGTTAGCATTTGTGATATTTTGTTCAGGGTTTAATATAGACGAGTCATGATAACGATGGAATGACAAACTCTAGTGCAAAAAGAACAAAAATTGTCGGGCTCGAGAGAGTCTTGGTCATTGTATATTAGTTCTTCACCTATCTGCACATGCTAAACTGCAAGGGGTATTAAATTTAAGCGAATCCCATCACCTTCTCACCTTGGTAAAAATGTCAACTTGAGCAAAGACTGGCAATGCATACGCTGATGTCTAAATTTAAATATGTTTCCGTTGCATCTTATGACGGGCATCTTCTAATTGGCTTCATATTCTCCAGAGCTTTTGTTTATCAGATTAAACAGTGTTAGATCTACTATTTTTTTTGGACTGGTGGCTGACATGAGACACTCTCCTTGAGAAATATCTATATTCTCGTATGGTTTTGTTTTCTTCTTCTTTCTTTTCTTAATTTTAGATAAAATGTTAATGTTGTGGCCACAAAAGACAACAATGTGAATTATAAATAACTAATGATAACAGAATAAGCTCACGTCGGTCGACTTTATGCTGCACCAAGATAGCAGCGCCACCGGATAATGCCCAGAAGGCAGCGACTAGGCAAGAGCAGAGGAAGACTACTAGAATTGAAAAGGAAAGGTCCGCTCCATTATTCCCCAGATAATGCCTACAAGGGAGCGACTCAGCCCTCTGCTAGGTCCAGGCCAATCGACCACTTCATTTTTCTAGTTACGTCAATTATAGTAATAACGATTGAGGATTTATTCTTAGCCAATTGACCAGTTTTTTTTTTTAACTTAAATTTGTGTACAGACAATGAAGTAAGGGCCTATTTGGCAACTTGCCAAACAATGAAAATTTCTATTCTTTTGTTCTCGAGAGTAAATTTAGAATAGAAATCCATTTGTTAAAATTCTTGTTCCCGAGAATAGATATGAAACGGAATCAAGAATAAAAAAAAATTATTTCTTTGTTCCCAAGAACAATTCTAGAATCAGCCAATTTTTTTTTAATTTCTCTCTTCTCTTTCTTTTCTTTTTCTTCTTCTTCCTTTTGACCGGTCGCCAGCCTTGGCCATGGCCGACGACCGGCCTACAAACGGCCAGACGAGGGTCGACGCCCTCACTAGCCTACCGCCAGGCTAGAGTCGCCCAGCCAAGCCGACGTCGCCCTAGCGGTGGGCCAATGAGGCCAGGCCTCACCGTGAGTTGGGCAAGGTCGTCTCGCCATGGCTTGGTGTCGCCGAAGGCCCACAACGCTTCGGTGAGGGCGCCGGCCCTCATTTGGCCAGTCACCGGCCACCGACCGCCGACCCTCATCTGGCTGGTCGCCGGCCGCCGGCGGTTAATTAAAGGAAGATGAAAAGGAAAAGGAAAAAAAAGAAAATTATATTTAAATCATTAAAAAATTTAAAGAAAATATTTTGGACTACAAATTTTCAGGTTTTACCAAACGCATTTCTATCCCAGAAATAAAAATTTTGGATAGTTACCAAATGCCTTCAAATGCTCAAAAATTGTTCAAGGGAACATAATTAAAAAGAATCATTTTTGAGTAGAAATTGTTCCCAAACACAAAAGGGTTACTATGCGCACTTTAAGTGACCTGCCAATTGCGCCTATTCCAGTAATGGAAAAGAAATATTCCAAACACCCTGGCACTTTATTAGTAGTGACGTTGAGTAATGTACTTAGTTGCATCATACTATGGGTCTGAAGAACTTTAGTCTGTACTCAAATTCTATGACTTGTGGTGGATTAAATGAATAGCACCTAACCTGATTGAGCTGAAAAGCTTGAAAGTGGTGGAATTGATGGTCTTCTGCTCTTCTTCTTTTTCTTTTTCTTTTTCCAAATGTTCTTCCCGCAATACTGAGCCTTTTGTCCCGGCTGTAAAAATCAACCAGTATATATGTTCATTGTCATGGATGGCTTTTTGTCCCAATTCCTTTTTACCTATTTTACAAAGACAATAGGATTGTCCACGTAAAGAATTGATGGATGTAGCTGGTATGTGGACTAATGCCATGGAAACGTGGTTGAGCAACTGTCGGTGCTTTTTTAATTATTTTGGTTGCAAGTAGGGGGCGAGCATATTGGACCACCCAAACTAGGATTGGACTGGACCGGCCAATTTGGTCCTATTTTTGGAGGCATCGGGCCGGTTCCTAGTTCGGAGGGGAATTGGACCGACTTTTTTTCTAAATATATATTTTTAATTTCTTAAAAATAACCATAAATTTTCAAATAGACTATTTTACTTCCTAAAAACATATATAAACTTAAGGGATAAATACATTGGAAGTCCTAAAATTTGTCATGAAAGTGCGATTGAATCCTAAAACTTTCAAAAAGTGCAATTAAGTCCTAAAAATTTCTACAAAAATGCAATCAAGTTCTAAAATTTTTTACAACAATGCAATCAAGTCCTAAAAGTTATGAAGTTATAAAACTTCTCACGAAAGTGCAATTGAATCCTAAAATTTCCAAAAAAATGTATTCAACTTAAGGACTTGATTGAACATTTTCGTAAAGTTTTAGAACTTGGTTGCACTTTTTGAAAGTTTTAGAACCCAATTGTACTTTCATGATAAGTTTTAGGACTTTATTGCATTTTTTGAAAATTTTAGGACTTAATTGCACTTTCATGACAAGTTTTAAAACTTCCAATGCACTTATCCTTAAACTCAAACACAAGTAGAATTTGACTTTTTAGCACATAGGAACATATGTGATTTGTTTTGTTGGGACTACCTAAGAATCAAACCGAATCAATCGATCTAAAGCATGGCCACTATTTAGTGAAAGAAAAGTTGTCGGTTTCGTCAAACTAAACCATTTGGATTGGAATCAATGGTTCAATCTGATTCTTGATCCTAAGACCAAATGGTCCTGTCCTCTGTTCCCAAAATTGAGAACCGATCATCCCTAATTGGAAATTATCTGTATTTATATTTGTATCATCAACTTCTTTTAGCATTTGTGAGTCATGAGTATAAATTAGAGCAAGTTTTCGCGATGATGGAAAGGCTAACTCTTATGCAACAAAAAGAAAAAAAAACTATTAGGCTTAAAAAAGAGGGAAAAATGTCAAAAAAGTCCTAAATCTTTTATATTTGTGCCAATTTAGTCATAAACCTTTTATTGATGCCAATTCGATCCTAAAATTTTTGATTCGTTGTCAATTTAGTCATAAACTTTTTATGGGTATCAATTTAGTTATAAACTTTTTGACTTGATATCCATTTAGTTCTAAAACTTTTGATTAAATGCCAATTCTACTTACTAATTTTAATTGGATATTGCCGACATGGATGCTAGTCAGCTGACATGGCACAGCTGACGCTGACGTAGATAACTTTTAATAATATTTTAATATTTTCTATATTATTAGTTTTTTTTCCTTTTCTTTTTTTTCCCTCCCTTCTTCTTCTTCTGGGCTCGACCCTCACTAGATCTAGTGAGGGTGAACCTCTCCTACTTGGTCAAAGTAATCAAGGGCTCGAGCCTCGCCAGTAGCTAGTAAGGTGCCCTGGAGGTTGGTGAGGTTGACATTCTTGGCCAATTGCCTAGCCAGCAACTAGCTGGAGGATGGAAGAGAGGCGAGAGAGAAAATAAAAAAGAAAGTTAAAAATAAATAAATAAATAATTTAGAAAATATTAATATATTATTAAAAGTTGTCTACACCAGTAACATCTTATCAAAATTAGTTAGAAGAACTAAATTGACATTAGGTTAAAAATTTTAGAATTAAATTTACGTCAAGATAAAAGGTTTAGACTAAATTAGCATAAATGCAAAATATTTAGGGCTTTTTTGACATTTTTCCTCTTGGTCATTTTACATCTAGCTGCACGTGCACAATGCAGGGGCTCTTTATATTAGTTCTTCCCTGGCGCGGCTAGCATAACAGTAATACTATTATAAAGAAAATATAACTGTCACGTTTTTGTTTTTGTTTTTGTTTTTATTTTTATTGTTTGTTCTTTATTAAAGGTCATATGTCAACAAAAGCAAATTGTTGATGTGCTTACACCAAAAAACATAATTAATTAGAGCTTAAACTTAAGCCAATATAATCAATTATGAATCTCTCTTATTAGATAAATGTAAAGTAGTGCTCCAAAACACTTTCAGTGGGTGGTCTGAGTGGGAGACTCTCTATTAGAAACATCAATATGCTCATATGGTTTTATTATTAACTTCGTTCAGCAATAATGAGTTTTTTCTAGAGCATTTCCTCGATGATTTGAATATAGATGATAGCACGTTTTAGCGATAAATGGAATGACTAAGATGCAAAAAACAAAAAGATTAGGCTCGGCGGAGGTCTTGGTCTTTTTATATTAGTTCTTCACCTAACTGCACATGCACAACGTAGGAAGAAGGTCTTTCCATATTAGTTCTTCACGCGTCCAGAGGTGATCTTTCTATTTTATTTTTTCATGCTTACATAGCGCGGGTCTACGGGGCAGTGGAGCTATTTCTTTCGTTTCTTTCTATTTTTCCTTGCTTTCCGATTTTTTATTAATGTCGTGGCCCAAAAATTCTACAATATATATGTTAAACGATCCTCCCATACGTATTGACTCCATTCGGCACCAAGATGAAACTGACATTGGATAATGCCTAGAAGGCAACAACTAATTACGCGCAAATGAAGAAATGATGTCTCAATAGGAATAAGTTTGAGTCAATTAACTATCAAAACGTTAGTCAAGAGGAAACACCAAAGTAGCTACTGGTAGCTTTTCTTCATTAAGGAACAACAATTGTTGTATACATTGTTTAGGCTAATATTGATTCTTGTCCTTGTATTAAGCCCTTTCCTTCTTATTTTTGTCACTCACGGACCGCTTTGCTGTAGAATTGGTAGCTCTTGTTGCTATGCTCATTTTTTAGAACGTTGACTCGATGCTGTCTAAATTAGGTGACAAGTATCCTTCAGTCTCCCAAGAAAGCAAAAGCAGGTGCTCTCTACTTGAACAACAAATCATTGATCTTTTTTGGCTGCATTAAGAATTAATTAATCTACTAGTACCAAGCATCTCAAAAACAACTAGACAATACAGAAGTACTTTATGGAAGGACACGGTTGAACCGCAAGGATTTCCACTTCTCCGGTCAAGCTTCTTACGCTACGACTAAATCTACTAAACTTTTAATTAATTTGTCCATTTTTCTCCTTTTGATAGATGTGCATTTTCTCACTGCAAATTGAGGGCCGAGAGTCCAGAAGAAGGCAAAGACCTCTGAGCATGAGATTAATACTGTTCTCAGGCTAACCACTACATGCGCTCTCCTGAGAAGAAGCTTTGCAGTTAATCAAACCATTCATGTATTACTTGTGTCCAAACTCATTCAAAAAGCTTTGCGATTTGGTAAGTCCATCCAGCTCAACTTGATTTTTTTTTTCTCCATCCTCGGGCAACAAGAAGGCTTCTTCATGATCTTTCCCAATTAAACAACGAGAGTACTCTCCAAATACCAATAGCTTCCGATTGGGACACAAAGGAAGAACTGCCACCAGCTATATTAGCCTGGAGTAGTTGCCACAGCTTAATACTAAAATTCTTGTATGTACTTGAAACATGAAACATGTGAACCTACTTCATCTCAGCCAATAAATAATAAGGACACTCATATATTATAATGGTTGAGATGAAAGGGGCTCATATACGGCAGATGCATCAAGACTTGCTCCTTTTTGATGCACAAACTTACGAGGATGATGCCTAGAAGGCAACGATTAAGAATGCGCTGAGGAAGACTAATAGAAACTGAAAAGGAAAGGCCCACTTGTAGCAGTGAATGGAATGATCACACCAGATTATTCCTAGAAGGCAAAGACTTTGCTAGGTCCAGGTCAATTAACCAGTTTATTTTCTAATCATCATTTATATTAGTTCATTGTAATTACTTAATAAGAAAAGGTGACTCCTAAGAGTTAAGGCCACTAGGGAGCATACTTCAAGGTTGAGGACCGAGGAGTAAGGACCACAAAAAGGCAATGACTGATTAATCAATTAAGAAGCACGTGCATGACATGACTCCAACCGTGTCTTAGAGTCCTCAAAATGTGAAGGCATCTCTAGATTTCCAATGTGAACGATATTTAATCTTAGAGTCTTCATCTTAATGCCTTGCCTCCTACTTTCCCTTTTGTCTCTTTCCCAGCAACCCTATAAATGAGGTGCAGAGAGCTATCATTTCATGCTCAAAACTATCCATAGTAGTGGAGTGATCTTCCAGGTTGACAAGGAGATCATTGTACCTCCCCCCGAAAGATCAAAATGAGTAATTCCGGGCCATCTGCTTCCGACGGCATTGGGCAGAAGACGTCCGATCAACAGCAACAGGTGAATTTCGAGCGTCTCTCTCTCCCTCCCCCTCCCCTTGTGTAATTCATTGTGTGTGCGTGTTCACGAAAGAGAAAGAGAGAGAATTCTGGCCATTTTGCCACCTCTTTTACTAAGTTAAGCTCGCCTTGGGAGATTAATCATACAAAATAGTTGAGTAATCTTCCCAGGTTGACGAGGAAACCATCGAACTTCCCCCCGCCACAAAAGAGCAAAGGAAACGGCTCATTGGAGCCAGTGAATGGAATGATCATTCACCGGATTATGCCTAGTGAAAAAAAACGACTTGGCACTATGATAAGTCCCGGTGAATTATATGAGTTCACTATAATTACTTCACAATGAAGAAATGGTGAATCCTGACAGCCAATAGTAATAATGGGCAACGACTGTTACTTTTTTACTCAGTTTAGAGGCATCTCCAGATTCCAAGCGTGAACACATGAAATACATGAAACGACCAACGTACTTCGAGAGAAAAAAAATTTTGGATAAATATATCGCATAGATATAAGTTTAGAATTGTCATGCCCCGACCCTCGAGCACGCGGCAACCCCTGTTCTCTTGCAGTCATTTGGTTTGCGACTCCCCAGGATCCGTCGCCGACCGTTATTTTTATCTTTTGATTAAACGCATACGGAAGCGAAACACAAACCCTGGTCAATTACAAAAACAGCGATAGCAGGAAAACCCAACAAGAACACATTCAAAAGTACTGCTTTATTTATCTAACTGATTAACCCTAGGAAGTTTACAAGTACAAGCCCTTACCACGGGCATCTTCCTATCGAACCAATGAAACTAACAGGCCAGGGTTAATCTACTCCCTTCAAAGACGGCCACGAGCCGTAACACGCGTCGATCCTCCATCCTACGGACCTGAAAAATGTTAACCATGACGGGTTGAGATAAACTCAGCAAGTCAAAGTCCTAAGCCCCGGTTAGGAACTTCGCTCGCCTTGGGAGCAATCTAACCATGCAACCTAGTTCTGGCAAACAACACATACCACACCTCAAGCAACATTATTAGACGACGGTTCAATAAGCAGTTGCAAACACAAGCGACCCTACCTGACCTTGGCACACGCAACCTGCAGAAACTGTTAATTCAATCATCACGACATTAAGAGCATGCGAATAATCAAAGCATCTCACACAACTTTCTCATGTCTCACACCCATACATGCTCCGATTATTACGACCCCTCCTCCTGGGCCACGGCACAACCTTATGGTTGGCGGTTCTTGGCTAAACCAGCTTCGTCCTCTTTACCTCGAGGCACGACGACGTCAAGGGCTCACTCCCAAGACAGCATTCCCGAAAGAGCACAAGACTCGCCCACTACCGCAGTCCCGCTACTGACAGAGGCCCGGGACCCGCCCCCATACCGCGGTCCCACATAGAACCCCTCCCTATCAGGCATCCGACCGAAGTCAGGCGACCCACTGGCCACAACACAACCCCATAGGGATTGGCGGTCTTCCGGCAACGCCGGGCTCTCCTCTTAATGTGACCATGCAACACATCATCAAACAATTTATTTATATCTTTGCTCTGTCGTGAATGAAATATCACTCATGCTCATACGACATGCCATTTCAGATAACCCACGCAATATGTCATGCGATCTCACTCGACAATTTCCAAAATTCAATTTCCAATCAGCATTCAATCAAGCACATTCCCCAACTCTTGGGAACAACTTCAACTCTTGTCATTTCATATGACCAATCGACATCACGATACTTGCACACTTTTCCAAATAATCACGTATATTTAATAATAAATAAATACGTGTCCTCAAAACGACGCTAATCAACTATTTCCAACAATACTCAATTATCCAAAAATAAGTATAAAATATAATTATATTCAAAGATACTCATTTAAGAAACATATAATACTATAGTTGATTTTTCCGATAAAATAATTCAAGTCCCACAAAATACTTATAATTATTTTTCAATCTCATAATTAATTATCCAACCCAAATAATTCCATTTAGTAAAACCCTTCTTCAATAAACCAATATCATTTAATAATATAGTATATAAATACTATTGACTTTGGAAAAATAGACCATAGTAATTTTCCCCCAAAATTACTCAATTAAAACCATTTCCAATAAATAATCACAATTAATTATTTTCTCCAAAAATAATTAATTTTCAGCAATGAATAGTAATAACAATATTACTATTAATAATTCGAAATTATAAATTAATTTAATTAATAATTCCGAAAATAATAAATTATTATTATTTATTCCAAAAATAATAATAATATTTATTAATACTAAACATGATTAACACTAAGCAAAGCTTAATCAATAATATTAAAGCACTAATAATCATCATCCAAAATACTAATCGATAATTAAATTAATCAAACTACTCATAAGCAAGATTAACTCCTAAATAAGGATTAGGAAATCGACTCACGGTTTAGTCGATTCCGACAACACGAGCGCAACGGCGGTGGCGAGGGGAACGCCCGGGAACTTTCGACACGTCGAGACGAGGCGGCCCGGGGCCGGATCTCGGCCGAGGGCGGCTGTCCGCGGGGCAAAAATCCGAGAAACGCAGGGACCAGCGGCTGTGGTGGTCCAAGGCCGGCTGGCGGGCGGTCCGGTGACTCAGACGGCGGCCAACAGCTCCGGCGAGGCGGCGACAGCTCCGGCGATGGCTGGACAGAACCGGAAGAGGGAGAGAAGAGGCGGTCCAGCTGGCTCGAGGGATGGCAGCAGGTCGGGGGTGGCTCTGGTGCGGCGGAGGAGGCTCGGGGACGATCCTCTGGCGGCCTACGGCGGTGACCGGCGGCGGCGGGCAGCGGCGAAGCTGCTGGCCGCTTCTCCTGGTCACGGCCAGAGGAGCCGGAAGGGGAAGAGAGAGCATGGCGACGGCGGCGGCTGCTGGGACAGCTCCTGGACGGCTCCCAACGGCGGTCTCGGGCGGCCAAACGGCGGCGGAGGGCGGTCGGACGGCTAGGGCAGAAGCAAACCGAGAGTGAGGGGGAGAGCAGAAACCGAAAGCAGTAGGGCGGGGACCTGCAGCGGCTCGCGGCGGCCCAAGAGCAGTCCGGCGTCTGGACAAGGCGGCCGGCGTTGCAGCGGCGCCGGCGGGGCGACGAGAACCGAAGCAAGGCGGCGGCACGCCCGGACGGAGGAAGAAGACAGAGGAGAGGCACGGTGCAGCGGGGCAGAGCCGGTTCGGCCTGAGGCCGGCGAACGGCGGAGAGCTGGCGGGACGACGGGGGTGCGGTGGTGACGGGTGGTGGTCGCCAGCAGTGGCGGCTGTGAGAAGGATGAGCAGCAGCGGCAACTAGAGGCGCCGGCCAGCAGAAGACAAAGAAGAAGGAGAAGAAAAGGAGGAGGAAGAAGAAGTGCAGGGGAAAGGGGAGCGTCGATCGTGCAGGAGAAGAAAAGGCGGAGAGAGAGAGAGAGAGAGAGATTGAGGAGACCGGTCAAAGGAAAAAAAAGAAAGATAAGATAAGATGGGGCAAGTGGGTGTCGACAAGGGGGAGGAAAACGCGGGGGAAAGAGAGAAAAGGGGGAGAGAGAAAGAGGGAGCGTGCGGAAGAGAGAGGGAGGGGACGCGCGGGAGAGAGGAAGAGAGAGAAAAGGGGAAAAATTCTAAAATTTAAAAAAAATCAAAAAGGCTTCTAAAGGTGGGTACTTGGTCTAATTACCCCTAAGCGCTATTCCTAAAATCCAGTCCTAATCTCAACTTGTTAATCCACTTTGGGCAATTTCCGGATTTACCGAAAAATTTGAAAATTAATGAGACACGTCCAATATTTTAGTCTCGACATCCCTAAAAATTCAATACCAGATACCGGATTGAAATTCGTGGTTAAAATCAATCAATCGCGACTCTAGTACGACCTAACTTTCAGGTGGCGTTTAGGGGTTTTCACGCGTTTGACCCGTGGTTGATAGCTTTTCAATCCACGATCGTGCATATTCAAATCAGGGCGATCATCGATTATCATGTAATCACGAGAGGTTAATTGCTCACACTGAGTACAGGGCCAAAAGGAAATCGGTTTAACATTGTTCGCAATTAATATTGAAGTCGTGCGGAATCACCCGCAATCCGACCTCGTATTTTTGCCGACTCGATTTATTTCCGTTCGCTAATTGGCCTACAACAGTGTAGTTTCCTCTTTGATCCTTATGATCGAGCGGTCTATCCCTGATTAAATTCACTAGTCGTACGCGTACCGATCCTTAATTGCCTTGCCGAACAATTAGTTAACTCGTGAGGGGCCAACTCAAAGTAAACGTAACTAATAGTGCATTGATAAATTAACCATTTCATCTATCCCCGGAATGGGTCGAAATTCAGGATGTTACAAGAATTTTCAGTGTCTTAAAAATATTTGGGGATAAATATATTACAATGAACAAATTTTAGATTTTTTTGTGGCTTTTTCCCTTAACTTTGTATCTCGTAGGGTAAATAATGGAGTTTTTTATTGTTATGTATTTTGATGTACAAAAAAAAAAGAGATATTCCGTAGTATATATTCTTTGTGTCCCACATATTTCTTTCCTTCTTCTGTGTATTATTGTATACCATTAATTTTTTATTTGGGATTTAAGATTTGTTTTTAAAATTTGTTAGTTGAACTTAAAGTCGTCGCATGTGAAATAGATTTCATATCAATATTAAGTTATTAATTATTCAAATGTCCACTAGGCTAACATCGTCCAATGGTAGCTACCAGTCTCGCCTCTTCCACTTACTAATATTCCGCATCAGACAATCGTTCTCACTTCTTTATCAACTCTCTCAAAACAACTCCTAGAACCACCGCAACCAAATGGAGGGCCGATCCCGCCAGCAACCCGACGCTGCCGCATCCCAGGAACTCAGGGACCTGTCCTCCACGAGGGGCCCCTCGACCACCCAGGTCCTCAGGGTCGTCATGCTCGTCCTGCTCAGCGGTGTTTTCCTCCTCCTGGCGGGCCTCACCCTCGCGGGCACCCTTATCGGGCTCACTGTTACGGCCCTGCTCTTCGTCCTCTTCAGCCCAGTACTCATCCCCGCGGCGCTCACCATCGGCCTCAGTCGCTGGGTTCTTGACGTTTGTTGCATTTGGGGTCACGGCGCTGGTTTTCTTAAGGTGGATGTGGAACTACCTAATGAGGACGTGGAATGCTGGAGCCCCTACATCCTCGACCTTACCAAAGCCAAGTGATTCTGAGCCATCTGCTTCCCTTGACAACGTGAAGGAGAAGTCCGACAACCTCGTCAATCGACAGCAAGAGGTGAATTTTGAGCGGGATCTCTCTCTCTCTCCCCTCACCTTATGCAATTCGTTGTGTGTCACAATGGATAAACAGAGATTCTAGCCGTTTTGTCACCTCTGTTACAAAATTAAGCTCGCTTTGAGAGATTAAAGCATACATAATAGTCAAACAAGGAAACTACTATATTTCCCCCCGCCTCGAAAGAGTAATATGAGACTTTTCTGGCATTAAATCTCATACACTCTTTTCTTTATGGCTGGGTACTTATTTGGTAAGAAGAATGGGAGGCACACCCCTGGCGGACAACTCCTGAATGATGGAGCCTGTAATCCCTCGACCTCGTCTGACATCCCTGCTGATCAACAGCAACAGGTGAATTCGAGCGGGATCTCTCTCTCTCTCTCTCTCTCTCTCTCTCTCTCTCTCTCTCTCTCTCTCTCCGTGTTTCCTTGTGAAATTCATTGTACGTGTGTGTTCATGGGAGAGAGAGAGAGAGAGAAAATTCTGGCCGTTTTGCTACCCCTGTTACTAAATTAAGCTCGTTTAGAAAGATTAAAACTATTCATAGTAGTCGAGTAATATTCCTGGTTGATAAGAAACCACTGTACTTTCCGCCGTCGGGAAAGAGCAAAATGATACTTCTCTGGCTTTATCTGTGACTGATTCTTCTTTGGTAAGAAGAAGAAAGAAAGAATGCTAGAGCCACCTACAATTCTGGACAACACGAGGATGCTGGAGCCTCTAGTTTCTCCACCTCACCAGAATGAAGTGATTCTTCTGGCGGGGAACACAAAGGATGCTGGAGGCTCTAGCACGGTGTACTCTCCCCGTCTTGAAGTAGAAATATGGTCGCAAAAAGACTTCGCTCGACATAAATGTCATATTGACAAAAGGAGCAAACACCATGTGTAATGTATCATGAAAAGCACAGATAAATGAAACATGGCTTTAATTATTTGAGAGTTCAATCAATTATACCATCAATATATCAAAGTATCACCATGCAAAATATATTATTCATTCATGACTGGGATGTCTAGTCAAAAATGTACACTCAACTACTAACAGGTAATCGTCGTAATTTTTATTTTATTTTAAGTGAGTTTCGTATACTATAATTGAAGACAAAGATATATTGATATTTTGTTTCTCTTATGAAATTGCGTATTAGCATAGAGGTTAGTACCCTTTTTTTTTGGTCGAATAGCATGGAGATCAGTACTTGATCGATGCCATTTGGGCTTTCGATGGCGTGGGCTACGTGTTAGTGGAGTTGTAGAGGTGGAGCAGAGTGGTCCATCCGTGAACGGTCCCCTTCGCCAGCCGAGCCTCTTCCCGCAACGACTAAATCCATTCAATTTTTTTATTAATTTGTCTTGTTATTCGTTGTTCATCAGTGTGCATCTTGAAGTATAATTACAAAAAACTCACTCCGCAATGGTCATCTTCTTTGGCATCCCGTATGTGTTTCTTCTATTCTTTCATATTAGTAGAGGGACGCGGGGTCTAGAGTCATCTGAAAGAGTTAAAAATAATACTTGATCTAGAGTTTGGGCGTTTATTCTCAGTGTTGGTTGCGCTGATTCTTCTCTTTGTTCTAGCATAATTTTGTCAAGAACAACGGAAAGAGCACACTTCGAAAAGCAGTTGATTTCAGTTCGTCTATTACAACCGCCCCTTCGTTAGAAAGTGAAAGCTACCAGGTCTTCTTGAGCTTCCGCGGCCCAGATACTCGCACAAAGTTTGTGGATCACCTCTACCAAGGCCTCAAAAATGCTGGAATCTCCACTTTCAGAGACAACAATGAGCTTCTCGAAGGAGAGGACTTCGCCCCCAACATTTACCATGCTATTAAGAACAGTAATATCTCAATCCCAGTATTCTCTAAGAACTATGCTTCGAGCAAATGGTGCCTCAAAGAGCTCACTCTAATGTTAAAGTGCATGAAGAGCGGCAAGCACATTATCTTGCCCATATTCTACGAGGTTAGACCAGCCGATGTGCGATACCAAATAGAAGGCTTTGGACAGATTTTCAAAGATTTTAGTCGGGAGTATGAAAAGGAAGCTGTTGATTGTTGACACCTAAATTTTGACAATTTGTTTTAATATTTATTAATTGCATTGGAAAATTAGAGATTAGTTTCTAATCCCTTAACAAAAAATTTCATTGAAATTGCATTGCATATAGATATTAGGGCATTTGCATCAGTAGCTCTAAAATTGAAAATTCAAAAAAAATATTAAAAGTTAATTAATTAAAAAAAATCGAAAAAAGAAAAGAAAAGAAGAGAGGCCGGGCCAAGGATGGGCCCGCTCGGCCCCCATGTGGCCCTTTCCCTTCCCTCGCATGGGCTTGGCCCATTTCCTTTTCTTCTTCTTCTCCCTTTTGTTTCGGCTCGGCCCACCCGTTTCCTCCTTCTTTTCTTCTTCCACGCGCGGCAAAGCAGAAGGTAGCAAGTCAAAGCTGCAGGTTGCAGCAGAGAAGAAAGCAGAGGAGCAGCAGCAAAGCAACAGCAGGAAGTCAGCAGAGGGGAGCAAGTCAGCAGAAAAAAAGCAGAAAGAGGGCCTGGAAAACAAAAAGGAGAAAAGAAGGGGAGAAACAAAAAAAAAAAAAACAAACAAGGGAGCTCGAGAGAGAACGAAGGGGAGGCTGTTTTGAAAAAAAAAAACCAGATCTGAAAGCAGGGGAGACGGAGAAGGAGAGAGCAGAGGGAGAGAGTGAGAGACCGCCGGCAGCCACGCCTGACCCGAGGTCTACGTCCCGTTGCCGTGCCTCTGCTCTTTTTCTTTGAAGCCAACCGGTGTTTAGTCGCAGCTGGAGCGAGGAGACAGGGCAAAGTCAGAGGTGAGAGAGCAAACCCAGAAGAGCGGTTAGCCGTCGCCGGAGGCCCATCCGCCGCAGCCCTTCCCGAACCAGGTAAGTTCGGCTCCGTTCTTGCTCCGTTTTAGGTGCACCGGGCCGGAGCTCGCGGCCATCCGGCTCGCGCAAGCTTCGGCCCTCGCCGCCCTTACATTTTGGTCCCACGTTACTTGTATGTCATGTCCGAGACCCCCCAAGGCACGTTCAAGGCTCGGTTGAGCCGAAAATCTTAGTTTCAGTAGCACACGCCAAATGTTCGATAAAATGCCCTAGAGAAGAACGAAGCCTGCTCACGTCGTAACTCGGGATCTGTACGTGTTTGCACTTATATTCGTTCGAATCATGTCATTTTTTTTGTATGGTTTGCGTGGAATCATTGTTCATTGTCGAGTCAATGGAGCTTCCTTTGCGCCGGAAAATAGCTTCGCGGTCGCCGGATAAGTGGCCGGCGATAGCCGACGCCGGTCAAAGGGGATGTCCGGCGAGCGGTGGTTGCCCATCGGAAAGCGAGTGAGCTTCGGTGAGAGAGCGGGGGAGCTTCGGGCTTGGAGGTCCTCGTGCATGAAGGCGGCGGGCATGCATGAGAGGACGGGGGGAAGAAGACCAGAAGAAGACGACCAGGAGAAGAAGACCAAAAGGAAAAAATAATAATAATAAAAAGAAAGCAGAAAAAGACAAAAAAAGAAATGGGAAAAATCGGAAAATAAAAAAATAGGAAAATAGGAAGGTGGGCTTCGTCATGGGCTTGTGTACGCCGGGCTGGGTTCGTCGCGGGCCGAGATGGTCGGGCCAAGAGACAGAAATTAGAAGTGGGCTCTGTCTCTATTAATTTTTTGTGGGCTTTTAATTTTGTTTTTTGGCCCAAGCATGTGGGCCTTCTTTTGTTTTTTTCTAGTGGGTTGGGTCGGCACGGCCTTCTGTGGCCCAATTCGGACCGACAGGGCCCGGGTCAGTCTAGTAGGGCCGGGTCCTTTGACCCGGTCCGAATTATTTATTAAAGAAAACAAAATCTCATAAAAAATAAAAAATTCAGAAAATCATAAAAACATGAAAAATATTTAAAAAAATCATAAAAAATTTCGGAATTTCAGAAAATTCATGGAAAATTAAGAAACCTGAAAATTCATAAAAAAATAAAATAAAAAATATATAATATTTTTTAATTAAAAAAACCAAAAAAATTAAAATATTGAAAATTCCAAAAAAAAAATTTCAAAAAAATCCCAAAAACCCCAAGTTGATTTTAGAGCTTCATAAAAAGCTCTAAAATAATTCTTGGATCAATTTTCTCTTAAAAAGTGTTGGAAAATCATCGGCCTAAGATTGTGCTTAAAGTCGAACAAGCCTTCTCAGCTTCACCTTAGGGTTTTAATTATCCTCGGATACAATTGCCCTTGAATGCACGCTTATGATGCGATGATTATGGTTTCCTCCTTAGTTTAATTAGGATTGTCATTTATTTATCTCCTAATGCTATCTGTTTATTTTCTCCTGCAATTTATTTAATGCTTTCTTGAATTGCTGATTGTCATATTTTGATGATTGCGCACCCGCATGATCACCTCACATGTTAGTGGTTAATTCTAAAATCAATCCAAACTGCCTGACAACAGTCCTTTTTGAAATGAACAAAGATTAGGTACCGCAAGGGCACTAATTAGTTAATTAGTGTAATCAAGTCCCCGATCCTAGAATCTCTGGTTGCGTAGAAAGTGAGGCCCACTCCCATGCCTCGCTTGGTTTCTAGCCGACCCCAATAGGCTAGTGGCGACTCCTCATTTGAATATTTTCATGAACACCCAATGTCACGCGGGGTATGGGCTTGGGAGAGCCTATGTCTAATGAGGGTCCTAGACCCACCCTTTGGACAATACCCCTAAACCTATTTATTTATTTGGATATTCCTTTCCCCCATCCAGGATGGAAAAAATAGGTCGTGACAGCTTGGCGACTCCGCTAGGGACTTGGTTTTGAACCTTAGAGGACTTAGGCCTAAGTTAATCTTGTTCAAAAATATTTTTGTTTGGCAGCAAGGATTCCAGGTACGCCCTTAACATTAAAGGTGTTAAATGTTTTTACAGAATGGGAGGCATAAGGGGAAGTGTTTGCTCACATTTGTCTTGCAGGGAGTTGTAGGAATGCATGGTTTATTTTTATGTACGGAGTGTTGTTTGCTTATAAATTGATGTGCACGTATCATTTGCATTGCATTACACCCTAGCACACACAACCTGTCGCCGGACCTGGGCCGCATAGGATCATTTAGGATGGTGTTGAGGTAGATACCACTCCGACTACAACAATGTAGTACGAGTCGCCCACCTCAATTTCGAAATTCTTCTGACGTCGAGAGCTTCCACCCCGGTTGCAACCGCGCAACACGGGTCGACTCTTTGACAAAGCCGGAGTGATGGGAACCCCGACCTAACCGCGACCATGCTGGTTCAGTCCGGTAATCCCGTGGCTTCATTTGAGCCGTCTAGAATAGAAATCGACCCACATCTCATGCGTGTGTCTATGCGCCAAAAAAAATCATCACCATTGGTAAGTATGATTTCTCCTTTTACTTGTTCATTGTTTATGTGAACTTTCATTTTTAAAAGTTGCGGAGATCAATCGAATGCCCTCAGTGTAGGCTTCTAATTAGGAAAGTTGACAATTACTCTTCATAAGCAAACATTCAGTGTCAATTTCAAAAATCCCTAATTTAGCTTTGCACAAACAGATGATTCTGTCAAAATTTCCAATCATGGGCTTAAAATCACATCTTGCTAAAAAGTTCTTCCAATTCATGATTATGTTTTGGGGCACGAAAAAAATTCAGTCTTTTGACCAGAAAAAGAATTATTTTTATTAAAAAAAATTCAGAAAATATAAAAAACATAAAAATATTAAAAAATCATAAAAAATTCAGAAAATTCATGGAAAATTAAGAAACCTGAAAATTCATAAAAAAAAATAAAAAAATATATAATATTTTTTAATTAAAAAAACCAGAAAATATTAAAATATTGAAAATTCCAAAAAAATTTCAAGAAAATCCCAAAAACCCCAAGTTGATTTTAGAGCTTCATAAAAAGCTCTAAAATAATTCTTGGATCAATTTTCTCTTAAAAAGTGTTGGAAAATCATCGGCCTAAGATTGTGCTTAAAGTCGAACAAGCCTTCTCAGCTTCACCTTAGGGTTTTAATTATCCTCGGATACAATTGCCCTTGAATGCACGCTTATGATGCGATGATTATGGTTTCCTCCTTAGTTTAATTAGGATTGTCATTTATTTATCTCCTAATGCTATCTGTTTATTTTCTCCTGCAATTTATTTAATGCTTTCTTGAATTGCTGATTGTCATATTTTGATGATTGCGCACCCGCATGATCACCTCACATGTTAGTGGTTAATTCTAAAATCAATCCAAACTGCCTGACAACAGTCCTTTTTGAAATGAACAAAGATTAGGTACCGCAAGGGCACTAATTAGTTAATTAGTGTAATCAAGTCNATCTCATGCGTGTGTCTATGCGCCAAAAAAAATCATCACCATTGGTAAGTATGATTTCTCCTTTTACTTGTTCATTGTTTATGTGAACTTTCATTTTTAAAAGTTGCGGAGATCAATCGAATGCCCTCAGTGTAGGCTTCTAATTAGGAAAGTTGACAATTACTCTTCATAAGCAAACATTCAGTGTCAATTTCAAAAATCCCTAATTTAGCTTTGCACAAACAGATGATTCTGTCAAAATTTCCAATCATGGGCTTAAAATCACATCTTGCTAAAAAGTTCTTCCAATTCATGATTATGTTTTGGGGCACGAAAAAAATTGATATCACTCTTTTAATCAAATTCTTTCCCTCTCACATTTTGAGATTGATTTTTCAAATCACATTTTGTGTATAGATTTCTCAAAATAAAAATCACCTCATTTTGGCAACAGTAGAAGCACAAATCAGTCTTTCAAAATCAATGCCACATTTCGCATATGAAACTTTTGGGAATGGAGTGGACCTTCGATTGACAGCCGCGAATCAATCTTTTAATGATGTCTCCTCTTATGATGAAATCTCGACAAAACACCAAAATCCTGCAATAAGGACCATGGGGCATGTGCCGTTGTCTTGATTTCATTGTAAGGGATGATATCATTGAAAGATTATTTTCTCATTCGCCTACTGACATTATTTCCTTCTTGCAGAATGTGAGTAACATTTACTTTTAGACATCTGCTTGACCATACAAATAAGTGAACTTTCAAACTCGAACGAGAATTGATTTTTACACTCATTTATGTTGACCCGCAAGATAATATTTTGAGATGGTAAAGTTGTGATCATTCCAGGGGGAAATGAGAATTTTGGCCTTAAATGGAAAAAGAAAGCAACTTGGGACACCGTCGGCGCTTGTAGCCGAGTGGTATCCGGGGAGGAATCCGCCTGGTCCGATCAGGAGTTCGAATCCCGAAAGCGGCAGTGACCGCATAAATAAAAAAAAAGAAAAAAAAAGAAAAAAGGCAAAAACCAACTTTTTGCAACTTTTATTTTTGTGCCCTTTCCCTCTTTCTATCAGCCACTTCTCTCTCTCTCCCCCTCGCTTGGTTCTGGTTTCGACCGAGCCCGCCACAACGGCAGCTTGTGATTTTTATGGATGATGTTTTTAATTCCAAGTTGATCATAAATCCAAGCGACTCATTTTTTTTGGATAAAGAAATTCAAATTTATAGACATCCTTTGGTCCCATGGGCAATTCGGAAGTTAGTATATTCTAATGAATTTCCATGAGTTTCTGAAAGTCAATGCATTTTGTTCCTCTCACGTGTCCATCCTTTGTAGGGAATCTCGAGAAGGATAATCTAGGATGGTAAAATCGTGATCATTCCAATGGAATCAATTTATTCCGAAACTGATTTATTCATACATTTTCCTACAGGAGAGAACTAAACAATTTTGACATTAGTATTTGAATTAGATCACAGGCAAATACTCTCACAAGTCTTGATCTTGGAATTCAAAGAAATGATGGTCCAACTTTGACATTTGACTCTAGGGCAACATCTCTCCTTCCCCACTAATGACATGTGTTGGGGCAAAAATTCATTACAAAAGGATGTATCGTTCCCTAATTGAGTCCCAATTAAGTAGGGAGATGACACAGTTCATCTTCTTTTATCATAGGGCGATCACCGACACAAGTCATTTGAAGCATAGTAAATCACACCCGTGAAGCATGATGAAATGGAGTCAATCAATTTGACACTAAAAAGGGTGTATTGTTCTTAAATTAATCCAATTCAATGCTAGAATGCAAATAACATGTCCCATCTTTTGTAGGAAAATGTGCGCATTGACCACGGGAGCAGTGCCTTTCACCAAAAAAGCATGTTAAAGCACAATCATCCATTTTGGCGTAAAGGATGTATTTCGTTCCTAAATGATTTCCAATTGAGTGTGGAAATAACATACCCAATCCTTTTCTTCACAGGCGATAAATGGGGCAAAGCATCCAAGAAACAATGCCCTCCAAGGGAGACATCAAATGCACACAAAAAATTGCAAGTGAAGGGCAATTTGGGGTTACCAAATATCCAAGAGGATAATGTCGGCACTTTGAGTGATAAATGCGAGTGAAGGGTAATAATGTATCGTCTCCAATTTTCAATCCTTGAAGATTCTTACACTAATACTTTCCTTCTTATTCTTTACAGGGTTACTAAGGCGCCATGTTGCAGGTAAGTACCCTTCTTCTCAAAATCAAAAGGAAGACAAAATTGAGAATTTTCAAAACAAAAAATTCCAGCATTTTACTTGGAGCATGTAAAAAGAAAAAAAAAGATAAAAATTGAAAAAAATTTCACAAAAGTTTCTGAGCATTGTTTTTTATCTCAAAATTGTATGTCTGCTTGGTGGATCACTCATTTTGAATTAAAATTCCTCTTAGGGATTAATTTACTCAGATGATCTCGACCAAATGAAATTGAGATGTTAATCATGCCAAGCAGGAAATGTTTAGGATGATGAAAGGCAATCCATTCCCAAACACATCCTTCAAACACCATAAGAACTGAGCGAAAAAAAAAAAAAAAAACCTGTGTCATTTAAGGAGGAAGGAGTCATTCACAATCGGTACATGGACCAAAATGAAAAGAGGCATACATTTTCTCTATCTCATACACCACAAATGACGATAGTTAGCCCATTTGAGCCTTTTAAAGTGGAGAAATCATAAAATACCCCTGTCAAGAACCACCTCACATTGGGGTGAATTTGAAGGTTTTGGTTGACATCATATGGTGAAAGGATGAAAAAGACTTTTTTGCTTTCACTTGCATTAATCTTTCTGTGGTAACTTCAGGTGAATTCTTATGAAGGCTTGAAACATCCCAAGGTGAAGAAGAGCATTCCTTTCACTACCCAAACACTGATATCCATTACTTAAACCAAGTTGAGCCTGATTGTTCATTTCTGAAACCCAAGTGGTGATTATCTCCCTATACTGGGGGCAAGGCACATGATTGACCAATGCTATTGGCATTTACATGAAAATGTGCAAAGTGTCTCGAAAGTCCCAAAAGCTCAAAAAGTTCAAAAGAGCAAAAGTCCAATGAAAATTAAGGGGCATGAAAAAGCAGTGTGCCTGATAAAAGCAAGGCCAATGCTCGTGAAAAAAGAGGAGAAAAAAAAAGAAAAGAAAAGATTCGCATCAAGGGGTGAAAAACTCCTATGTGAAAAAAATTGTCAAATTCAAAATGCTTACATAGAAAAAAATCAATGTAGATGCAAAAGAAAAAAATTGAGAAGGACAAAGCTTTTATTTGATTCATTAATGGACTTTGGAGACAAATCAGATTTCAAAAGTTGAGTGCTTTCAAAAAGACTAAGTGATATGATGACGATGCCATGGTAATCACCAACTTTCAAATTCACTTTTGTGAAAAATTCTGAGCCTTTCGAGCCTTAACCAAATCAACATTACAACCCTTCCCGAAGTCTCTTCAGATTGGGATGATTCAAGTGAGAATGAGGATTTTCCAAAGAAGCTACCGCTCGAAAAAGTGGGGGCAATGTTGTCTTATCTCATCTCAAGGTTACTTGACTTGTAAACCTGGCGAAGATGGCGGCAGACAATTATTTCATTTCATAGCCAATGATGCTTATCCATTACTAAAACCATGACCAAGCTTGCATTACGGTCCTTTTAAAAGACCTTTTAGATTGGTCAGTGTGTACTTATTGCGAATGATTCTCAGATCCTTCGACACTGGAAATGTGAGGTGAATTGAGCGATCAAATTACTTCCTATGTGAATGGATAGGATCAAATAGCCATTCTTGAGAGCATGTGATAAGTCCTTTCTAACTAAGGAGCTCTTGCTTGGCATGCTTAATGAACCTCTTTCATGGGATGATCATTCTGACATAATTTTTCTCTTACAGAGATTTGATGATTAATGATACCTTCCAAGTTTGATGACAATTTTGTGGTACATGATACCAAAAAAAAAAAATCAAAAATCAAAAATCAAATGTCTTTGATGTGATCAGACTTAGCTTGATTTGCTCATACAATTAATGCTACAATATTGCCAATACATTTTTATGATATTGTCTCTAACGACATTTACTCAAGCTGAATTTGATAGGTTCACTCAGTGAAACCACAATTTCAAAGGTTCATGGTTAACCTAAAACCATGCAATTTTCAAAGGATTCGTGGGTCTTCCTTAAAACCACATGGTTCGTGGGTCCTCCTTAAACCACATGGTTCATGATCAACTGGAAAACCATGCATTTTCAACAGGGTTTGTGGTTATCCGAAACCACACGGTTTGTGGATTTATCCTTAAACCACGCTCATCCTCCCTAGTCGAAACCCGTTTTTACACGGTGAGACTATCCTCCTCGGTCGAAACTCGTTTTTACACCATGAGACCTCCCTGGTCGAAACCCGTTTTTACACGGTGAGACTATCATCTCCGGTCAAAACTCGTTTTTACACAATGAGACCTCCTCCTTGGTCGAAACTCGTTTTTACACGGTGGACTATCCTCCTCGGTCAAAACTCGTTTTTACACGATGAGACATCCTCCCTAGTCGAAACCCGTTTTTACACGGTGAGACTATCCTCCTCGGTCGAAACTCATTTTTACACGATGAGACCTCCCTAGTCGAAACCCGTTTTTACACAGTGAGACTATCCTCCCCGGTCGAAACTCGTTTTTACACGATGAGACCTCCTTGGTCGAAACCCGTTTTTACACGGTGAGACTATCATCTTCAGTCGAAACTCGTTTTTACACGATGAGACCTTCTTCCTGGTCGAAACCCGTTTTTACACGGTGAGACCATCCTCCCCAGTCGAAACTCGTTTTTACACGATGAGACATCCCTGGTCGAAACCCGTTTTTACACGGTGAGACTATCCTCCCCGGTCGAAACTCGTTTTTACACGATGAGACCTCCTCCCTGGTCGAAACCCGTTTTTACACGGTGAGACCATCCTCCTCGGTCGAAACTCGTTTTTACACGATGAGACCTCCTTGGTTGAAACCCGTTTTTACACGGTGAGACCGTCCTCCCCAGTCGAAACTCGTTTTTACACGATGAGACATCCTTGGTCGAAACCCGTTTTTACACGGTGAGACTATCATCCCTAGTCGAAACTCGTTTTTACATGATGAGACCTCCCCCGGTCGAAACCCGTTTTTACACGGTGAGACTATCCTCCCCAGTCAAAACTCATTTTTACACGATGAGACCTCCCTGGTCGAAACCCGTTTTTACACGGTGAGACTATCATCTCTGGTCGAAACTCGTTTTTGTTGAGAAAACTCCTGGTTTTGATGTTTACAAAACATTTTATGAGTTTATACACATTATTTGAAGGGAAAGAACTCAGGAAGACATAGGCTTTAAAAGTCTGTTGGTAGCAGATGATAAAGCATGAGATGTCTTAGAGTCTGACCGTACCAGACGGAAAGACTTATCCAGACTGAGATTTAAGTCTGACCGTACCAGACTGAGATCTTAAGTCTGAATGTTCCAGACTAAAAATCTAGGCAGACTCAGAACTATGGAATGTCAGACTTAAGATGAATCCACGAGATAAGATCACCAACGGTACAGTATTTCACTTACCTTTTTATATATTGATTCTGTTATACTAATCTGATTGACAGGATCAATTAATGGACAACTTCCAAAGAAGAATAGAGCACTTATGGAAGCCCAGATTCTGGTTGTATGGGCAAACAGAATCTAAGGGGATCTGATCTACCCTCAAACGGTCAAAATGACTTGCCTTATAAAGTCTGTCCAAGAAAGGAAAGACAAAACTCTCAAGGAAAGAGCCAACGGTCGAGTCTGGCTTGGAGAGTATTTAAGGATAGGTTGAGACTTAGGGGAGAGAAGATGAACATCATTCCAAAGCTGATTCCATTCTTCAATTGTTGTTCATAGTGCGTATTGAGTGATCTCAGTGAATTACCAAAAGAGAGTGACTTAGTGAGACAGATCATCACTGAGTACAAACACTCGAGAGTGTGTAATTATCGTTGATCATATAGTGAAATACAGCCTATTGGCTGATCGCCTGGAGAGTGGACGTAGGCTTGCCTAGAGCCGAACCACTATAAACAGTGTTTGCAATCTTCTCTAATTCTCTCTCTACTTGATATTGGTTGTTGATAGATCAAATTTTATATATTTGCGAGAAAAATCTCTCTACACCTATTCACCCCCCCTCTAGGTGTTTATACTAGTTCTAACAATTGGTATCAGAGCCTCGTGCTCAAGATCTTGAAGTGTTTATTCCTTCTGAGCTAAAGATCCTATATGGCTAGTATTCTTGCACCAGGTTTGATTGAGGGGCAGAGCAACACCCGTCCACCCTACTTCGATGGCAAAAATTATAACATTTGGAAGAATAAAATGAAGGCCTTTCTCAGATCGAAAGATCCACTCGAATGGGATGTGGTTGAAAGGGGAATTAATCCCACTGAGGATACTGGAAAAACGTCAAAAAGAAACGATGGCAAAGAAACAGAAGCATCAGCCACTATTTCTCCAGAAGAAATAACGAAGAGACAAACTCTTGATGCAAAGGCTATTTATTCTCTGTATTGTGCTCTATCACCTAATGAATATAATCGAATATCTTCTTGTGATACAGCAAAGGAAGTATGGGATAGACTACATGTGACCTATGAAGGAACTGATCGTGTCAAGGAGACCAAAGTAAACGTATTACTTGGTCAATACGAATCTTTCAAGATGAAACAGGGAGAATCCATAGGAGATATGTTCAGTCGTTTTATAGAGATTGTAAACGGATTGGCATATCAAGGACAACCTGTCCCTGGACCAATGAAGGTCAACAAACTTCTGAGAGGACTGTCTAAAGAATGGAACAATGTGAAGACCTCTATCAGAGAAACTTTGCGAATTTCACCGCTGACAGTCGATGAGCTCGTTGGTACTCTGCAGTCCTATGAAGCAGAGCAAATGAATGAGGAGGTGGAATCCAAAGGTAAGAAGTCTATCGCTCTTAAATCTAATATTGATTCTGATGTTACAGACTCTGAGGAGGAGCTAGATGATGAAGAACTTGCACTGTTGATCAGAAAAGTAAGAAAACTAAACAAGAAAGGCAGAAAATTTGACAACAGGAAACAAGGCAGACAATCTGCACAACGCAAAACTGATGATGAGGAGGATTATACCAAATATGTCATTTATTTTGAATGTAAGAAAAAGGGTCATATTAAACAAAATTGTCCCAAGCTCAAAAAGAATAAAGGGAAATTCGAGAAATACAAGAAGGCCCTGAAAGCTGAGACGTGGAGCGATACTGAAGTTGAGGACAGTGAAGACGAATATGGGAACATTTGTCTTATGGCTCATTCAGACTCAGACTCTGAAACTGATTCAAGATCAGACTCAGATTCAGACAGAGAAATCGAGGTAAATCATTCTGATATCCCTAGAGAAGTCTCAGATTATATAAATGAGCTTTGTTTAAATTTAAAAACTACCTTGAAAAAGATCTCCAGTTTAAAAGTGAAAAATCGTAAGTTGAGTCATCAAAACTGTTTGTTAAAAGAAAAATTTGATGATCTCAAAAAGGAATTTTCAGAACTGAAGGAAAGTCGTGATTCTGTTTTAAATGAAAATGAGTCTTTTAAAAGGGAACTTTTAGAATTAAAGGAAAATCAAGGCTCCCTACAGAATGAAAATCTATTTCTTAAAAAGGAAGTTTCGGATATCAATGCAAAGTTTTCAAAAGGGACGAAAAACCTGCAACATATTCTTTCTATACAAATTCCATATTATGATAAGTCAGGACTTGGATTTTGTAAGGAAAG
>MU089830.1:12231-39175 GCA_014858505.1 Corymbia citriodora subsp. variegata
AATGCAGCTCCCCATAGAAGTTGAAGTGAACAACCCTTGTAGGTTGTCCGGTCCCTAGAAGATGTCCCTCTTGAGCGGGTGAAGCTGAATGCAAATGGAACTGAAGTAGAAGATGATTGCCGGATATCCAACTACGAGCTTGAAGACAATTCCAGTGTTGATGTGCACATCAAGCCTCTGAAGTTCACGGTGATGGTGTTGCCATGGAAAGCCAACCTCAAAGTTGCGGTGGAAGTGAAACCGTCTGATAAAGTAGAGGTTCTGAGGAAAGAACTCGAGAAGCTGCAGCCGAGCCTGAAGTTCGATCTTCCTTTGGAGGGATATTTTTTCATACATAACCAGAGTGGGATGGATGAAGAGCAGTCGTTCATATGGCACGGCGTCGAGTTGGGCAACACTATTGAGGTTTTCAGGGGGACGATTTCACGATGAGTACAGGTTATAGGTCTAGTGACAAATGCAATCCTCTTTGACCTTTTGTATTGGTGAATCATGTTTTCTAGGTTCCATTTTTTCTCTCCCTTTTCAGTCTTTGTCGTCATTATTACTCTCTTCTTATGTAAGTTCGTTAGGAACATCATTTAGTCTTGACATGCGATCTTCTTATCTCATTTCAATTCCCTCTGTGATGTTTAATGCATGGTAGATCACATCCGCAGTTCAAGTCAATGAATTTGTGTTGAGAAATGGTGGAATCAAATAGTTTTCTGATTCGGATGGCCTAGTTTGTATACACGTTTCCTCCTCCTCAAGTACGTACCTTGATTGACGAGTTTTCAGTCGATCATTCACTAGTTCTCGGCTTCTGCATTCTTTTGGCCAAATTCTTGCACCAGCAAAAGAAGCTTCAGTTGTAAAATTCACCCAGATGCAACATCTACTCTGCGATTATCTTCTAAACTAGCCATCTTGCAGAAAAGCTACCCCTTCGTAAAATTGAACCCTTGTGTCCCAGAAGGCACTTCTTTTTTGCAGAAGATGATTGATCTAATTTGAATCAATATGATCGTTAGAGATGAATGACTATGTTCCTTCCTTTTGCAAACAATCTAGTCGGTGCTATGACAACTCTATATACTCGTCCATGACCATTTATATTAGAAAGCGAGCCATACCAAATCAAATGGCCTGGGAATCAGTTTATTTAGAGATCCATCCAAATCAAAGGAAATAACAGTTTGAATATTTATTTTCACTCCTACTCACAACAAAATGCTGTAAGTATTGTAAAACTTTGTCACATAATCTTACTTATAAGAATTATATTTGGCAAAGAAGTTTCATGGATATTTCGAGGAATTCCAACTTGTGTATTCTGCAATCACTTTGCAATAGCCTCTATGTAAATCCATCCATGGGATTATTATTATTAAACCGAAAACAAGATGTCCATGAGACATACTTATGATGCAGCTGTTCAACAGCTTTAGAATTACATATAATGCTAGTGAGTGTTGCAAGTGATGCAACCAAATACATTGCATAGCTAACTAGCGACATGAATCATACATAAGCAACCATTTATTATTGCAAGCAAGGGAAATTTGTAACTGATGCTATCAAACACTGGATTAGTTCAAAAGCTGTTGCTTCTCTTGAGTGCATTACGTGGCTTAGCGGGAGGATCTCTCTCAATCCCTACATGAAAGAGCAAAGCCCACAAGTGAGTCACAAACTCCCCTCCTCTAGCCAAATGCTCTGCATGTGCTTTCGCATTGTCCGAAGGTGCCACATACAGCACCAGTTCAACCCAAAAGTCGGCCAGAATCTTCCAAGTCGTTTCAATATCTTTTATATCATTCACGAGCTGATTCCCAAGCCTAGCACCCTGTTTGATAATAGTTTTTTCATTGGCAGAATTGCCATTGCCCTGGCTCTTTATCTTCATAACCCGATTCTTCAACTTCTTGCATCTCCCAAAGAAGTCCCTAGCTTCGATGATCGCTTGATTGAACACATACTCTGCAACGTAAGGGTGATCCGGCAATAGTCGTGGAGCGAAAGCAACCAAATAAGACAGATACTGGGACAAGCTAGTCGCCACTAAGAAATTCTTCCACCCAGGCGAGCCTGATCTTATTGGCTTTTGGTGCTCGCAGAAGCTACTGGCGATGTGCCACACCATTATGACCTGGGTCTGTGTCTCAAGTTGACATGCCCACAACAGCTTGTCGGACACTTTGTTCAATCTCAGTGAGGCCTCTCCATTCTCCAATTTAGTACTATATTTCCACTTCAAAGCATGAAACACCGCATGCTTCACTTCTTCAGGCAATTTGATTGGTTTACTCTGTCTCTGGCCATTCCTAGTTTGATTAATGTAGGCTGCCGTAAACTCGTTGTTCAATAACCTAGAAGGTTTATAGGAGTATGACTTGATGAATGAGTACTGACGAAGCTTTCGCTCCCAAGGCTTCAGCAACCGGACGCCACATATGGCTCTGATCATCCTCTCGATGCACTCATTCTTTTGCCATGACTTCTTCTCCACATACTTGCAGATCCATATCACTTTAGCCCATTCTGAGAAACCCATGAAGAAGAACTGCAGGAGCTCCACGATGATGAACAGGATTATCATCACGCTGGTCACACGATTTTCGACACCCAAAACAAAATAGGCCAGTCCATGGACATTTTCACGTCTATGCTTCAAGAGAGATATCGTAGCCCAAATGCCCATAATGACAGTGATAAACTCCATCATTTTGAGCATCAACCGGCCAGGATGGAATATGATACCGTACTTGGTGTAGAAAAAATCGAAAAGGAATGTGAGCTCAACCTCGATGACTCGAAATGCTCGCTTGTAACTGTCTTCTTGGGCGAGCAATCCGTGGAGAATCAAGTTCCATGTCTTCTTGTGAGCCTCTTGGGGCAATGAGTAGCCAGCATATCTCAAACGGAGGAGTTTGAAGAGTGCGAAAGAGAGGCATATGTCTTTGAGCTTGTTGTGGGGGTCTCCTCCTTGTAAGAGTCTCCCTTCACACTTCCAAACCTGAGTAAAGAGTTGAGCTTTGCATTTAAGTTTATGGCCAAGTTCCTCCACCTAGTGGTATCTTTTGGTTGGACATACCATGGTCTCATCAAAGCACAGGTCAAGAGTTCATATGCCGACATTTCCTTCTTAAACTTCTTACTTATGATGGAATTTACAAAAGTGGCTTCCAAAAAGTAGGAGTTGTGTCCATTTCACAAATAACCGAGTCAAGTTGTAAGAGGCTGGCTTAAATGAAAAGGGGTTGTAATAATTATAACCCTGCGCCACTTAAGTATGTGATTATAATGTGCGTTGTATGATTATAGCCTCCCTCTATCTAATAGCTTATACTTTTACATTGGACTTACAACATGTCAAGCAAAATGAAATCACCTAAGTATAATGAATGAAGCATATTGAGATAGAGAACCCAAAAGTAATATGAGTCAAAAGTAATCGAGAATTGACAAAAGGAGATTTTTTATTCTCATTTGTGGGAAAAACTATTAAAAAAGTCTTAAACTTATTATATTAATGCCAATTTAGTTATAAGCCTTTAGACCCTATGTCAATTAAGTTCCTCCAGTTAATTTTGATTGAATATTACTGATATTGATGCCGGCTAACCTATGTGGCAAGATTGGCACTAGTATGGATAATTTTTAATAATATTTTAATAATTTTTAATTTTTATATTCTTTATTGATTTCTTTCTTTCTTTTTTCCTTTTTCCTTTTTTCTTTATTTTGTCAGTGCTCGGCCACTGGCCATGGTTGACAGCTCCTATTAGCCATGGCTAGGCGAGGACTGCCATTGCTTGCCAAGGGCTTTTGTCACCAAATTTGGTAAGGCTGCCTTGGCTTAGCGAGGGTCGACCTCACTAGATTTGGCTTGGGCGAGGCCAACCCTCATCAAGCCTCGCTTAGGTGATGGTGAGCCTTAGCGAGGGCTCCCTTTTCTAAATCGAGCTATGTGGGTCCTCACCCGAGCAAGGGCAACCTTGCTAGATTTTGCGAGGCTTGCCCTCACCTGGCTAGGCTTTGCCTCTAGTGAGCATTGGTGACCTTTGCCTAGGCAAGGCCAACCCACTCAGTCATGGCCAATGGCCGACAAAAGGAAGAAGATTAAAAAATAAAAAAAATATTATTATAGATTATCCACGTTAATGCTAGCAATACTATGTAGGTTGTCTAGTGTCCATATCAGTAATTTCTAGTCAAAATTAGTCAGAATGACTGAATTGACATTTGATCAAATTATTTAGAACTAAATTGATATCAATATAATAAATTTAGGACTTTTCTAACACTTTTCCCCTCTTTTGTGTTCTTATATAGTGCCTTAGTAATGCCAACCATAGATTCATATGAAAGGGGTTACTTCTGAAATGTATCACCCAATGCATCAATAATTAAGATTCGTTGAGATACTATCGCAGATAGAAGATTTTCATAGAGGATCAACGTCTCATCTTGACCTGCCCTGTGGCATCATGCCATTAATAAAGCACAGTCTCATCATTTCTGTTGTATTTTTTCACAACCAATCCAAATGATTTTGCTTTTATATCCTTACCAAATTGAAGTCAAGAAATTTTTTTAAAACGTCACGTTGTGATTTTTCACAACTAATCAAGATGATTTTGCAGATATTCTTTTCAAATTTTTTGCATGAGAAGAAAATTCTTATTGAATCAAAGTTGAGAAAAATAAAATTAGTCAGCCGACTCTAGGTATACCTTTTCAATGGTGATCAATCTGTCCTTTTCTTTTTCCAATGTCATCCGATAGTCCGGTGCGGGTTTCTCCTTCTTCCCTAGACAACTCTTGATGAATCGCATAGGACGAACAAAGCCATCCACCCATCTCTTCTCTTCACCCCTCACCACATACGTATACCCTGTCATGCGAACCGGATCAACTTCACCACTTTCGTGCTCCCTGCTCATATGATCAGCAATTACTTTGGAATTCCTCTGCAAAGATTGCCGGCTTGCCGCCATCAAGGCCCGAGCCCTCTCATCGGACTTCAGGAACAAGACGAAGAAGAGGCACTTGATCGCGATCCCCGTGTTGGAGCTGTCACGGATGTACAAGCCTATCAACAAGACCAACCAAATCATTTTGATCGAAAGGTGCCAATTGTATCTCTTCCATTGCTCGTTGTCCTCGAGACTGTATGCGGAGATAGAATCGGCGCTCCCAAAGGTCATCATCAGGAACATTGCCCAGACGGGAAATAATTCGGTACGCAATGGAGCATGGTGCATGAGGCCTAGCGTGTAGGTGAGTACGTAGGTTGAGAGAGTGTAGGCTGTGAAAATGATGAGCCGGAACTTGCCATTGTTGCAGCGACGTCGCCACGAGCCGAAGATGACGAGGAAGAGAAGCAAGAAGGCAGTGAGGATGACTAGGAGCTCAATCTGCAAGAGCTTTAGCAGGTTCACGTAGGTCAAATCTGCGGTTGTCGCTGGTGCTGGTGCCGGCGCCATCCTTTGGTTCATTTCCATCAAATTCCTCATGTTTGGTACTGATTACTTTGATGGTTATTTAGCTTCTAATCGGAGAAAGAAATGCTAGAATTTCTCTGTGAGAGAGAGAGAGAGAGAGAGAGAGAGAGAGAGAGAGTTTGGGGACTAAATCTCAGTTCTTATAGAGTAGGGATGGGAGGAAAATGAGAATGTCAATTTTTTTTCTTTTATTAATATGGGGCATCTGAATTGGTATGGATAATTTTCACAATCGCAAGAGTTAAGCTACTCAATCCATGCGCATCAAGTAAGGTCTAATGGCAAATGTCTTTCACAAGGTTAATGTATTGGAAGATGCTATGACTTGAATGTAGAACGTGCTGCGTCGAAATGAATTACTTTAAATAGCTAAAAATAGAAGTATTATCCCTGTTAAGACTTGAAGAAACCATTAAACAAGTTTTGGGAGCACTTTCTAAAATGTCATTGCCTTAGTTCAGGATTCAATTTGACTGAAGTGAAATCATTACAATTAGCTAGTCTATGAGGGTTTAAAGGGCTTCTATAGAAGCAAAGGATAATAATATGGGTGATCCTAAATATTTCTTCGATATTCAACATGATTTCTCGACTTTTTTTTTTTTTTCAATCTAGGAATTTGAACTTTCAAAAATCCAATCAATGTATCCCCCCACCCCTTCCCCCGTTAAAACTTATAATGCCATTAGCTAACGTGACAACGATATATTTTTCATGCTATGTCTCACTATTTTGGCCCATAAAGAAACGGAAAAAATGATTTGCAGATCTGGGAAAATGACATGTGAAAACACACCATTATTTGGCCCAATAAAGATTAACATGGCAGTCCACTGTGAAGAAGTACATGTGATGTGGTGACAATAATCGAGTTTTTGAAAATTCATATACTAAATTAAATGAAGATAACATCCGTGAATCACGTTGAATATTAAAGAGAAAGTTCAGAATCCTCACGTCATCACCCTCAAAAGAAAAAGAAAAAGAAAATACTAAGATGCTTACTCTATCTCTGCGTGATGCACGAATCACTCTATGAGAAACATGGACAACACGTTGCCGGTCAGAGGACCCAGTAGAAAGCGAGGGAGTTCACGAACTGTTTCTCTGCCAAGAAAAGAATTTTACTTTCAATTTGCTCACTTCGTCTCCCCTGAGATTAGGAACAAAAAAAAAAAAAAAACAGACAAGGCACCTTACAGAGAAAGAAAGCCAAGACCTCGGTACTTTATTTTTTCCCACGTGGAAACAGAATATATGCGGCCTTTTACTTTAGTTTGCTTTCTAAGTAGACCAGCAACGCAAGGACTAATTTTCTTATATTGTTCTATATCATGGTATCAATGCGAATTTCTGTAAGAGAAATAAAATATGGAAAATTATAACAAAATAATAATCACATCAATCAAATGGACACTAAAGTTTACATGAACTTATATTTAAATTGAATCCGAATCCCGTCATGTAGATTTATCCTCTGTTTAAAAGAATAAATGATATACAAAATTGCAATCCATATTAAATCATGATAGGAGAACGTGAAATATTCCAAGCACGTAAAGTAATATGAATGTATAATAAACCCGAGCTTTCCTTAATTTATTGAAATCTTCATTTTGTGTGATTGTCCTGATGTTGCAAAAGCTAGCAAGTTAATATGCCCGGAATGTTCTTAAGAGTAAAATCGTTTATGCTTCTCTTTATTTATAGGGAATCAGAATTATTTCCCTTCAAAATCAAAATGATTTCCTTTAAGGTTTCATTCATTTAGCAGAAAATATAGCATTTCTGAAAAATTTTTTCAAAAAGCCATTTTTCAGGAAAATGTCAATTTTTTTTTTGTGTTCGGCCAAAATCTAAAATTGAAGTGGAAAATATTTTCCACCATTCGATATCTTATTTGATTTTTCTCTATATACTTCTTTTGAAATTTTTTTTTATTTTTTTTTATTTATATTCTTTATTATTATTTATTTATTTAAAAATTTAAAATTTTAATTATTTTTATTTTTATTTTCTACTTTTCTTCTTTTTTTCCTATTGTTTTTTCTTTTCTTTTCTTTTCTTTCTTTTTCTTTTTTTTTCTTTACCTTAGCCAGTCGCCATCACGATGATGGCCAGCAAGCGTTGCCATTTGGCAATGCTCAAATCTGTGACACTCGAAACTTGTAGATCGGCAACGCCTGAGCAACGCCAAACGGTGGTGAGGCCTTGGCGATGCTTGGGCTAGCAAATCGATGATGCTCAGGTGTTGCCAAAGGTCGCGAGGCTTGGGCATCGTAGATTTGGCGAAGCTTGAGCCTCGTAGCCCCTAGTGACGCTTGGGCCTTGCCAGATCAGCTAACTTGGCTTGCCTGCAGCCGATCGTTGGCCATCACTTGGCTGGTGACTGATCGAGCAATGAGAAGAGCACAAAGAAAGAAAAAAATGAAAAAAAATGAAATAATTGATTTTACTGAAAAATAATAAAAAATTCGAATTTAAAAAAATAAAAATAAATAAAAATCAGTTTTTTGAAAAAAATAGAAAGAAAGAAGTAAAGACTAGTAGAGGGTGTAAGATAAGAGAAATTGAGTGTGGAAAATGTTTTCCCCAACTTGAAAAGTTGAAAACATTTTCCCCAATTTTAGAGAACTTCTTCCCTTCATGGAAATATTTTCCCTAGTCAATGCATTTTCTATGAATCAAATGCTGGAGAATTCAAAAATATTTTTCCTAAAAGTTATTTTTCGTGAAACAAATGGAGGATCATCTTCCAATTCCATATATTTCAATTTACTTTTTAAAGGAAATTATCCCTTTTTCTTGTTGGTAACCATTTTAAGTGTATCCTTTTGTTTTGACAATAGTTGATGGATATCTCATCATTCCTCACAATGCATCACAAAGAGAATTGCTGTATATCTTGCAAAAATTTGCAACGTTCAAATTTTATTTTAACGAAATTTACAATATTTTTTTCCCAATAATGCACACCCTTGATTTATTTTCAAAATAAGAGTATTCACATCTTTCCTTCCATATTTGTTTTTGATGAAAATTTCGTTGCTAACAGTTGGTTGCTAATATATCTGGCATTTGTTGATGCTTCCAGCTAATTGCATTTTCCAACTTTGTAAATCTTAATATGGTTGTATCATAATTATTGGTTTATTATTTGTTTATATATGTTATTGTATTTAGAATCTTATATTAACATTCAGGTCATGTCACAATAGTGATATATTGAAGGCCACGTCCTATAGCATCTTCATCAGAAAGATTGATATTAAATCAAAAGGAAGATGAGATATTGGTTGAAAGTTACAATAAGATATATCTTAAAGTATGATGCGAATAATATTTTGAACTTGCTGCTGCTATAAAAAAAAATGTTTTAGATTAGCTAAATGGGTTAAACAGTGCCAATAGATGGCTGAAAATATCTAATTATTGAGAAATTCTTTCGGATACACTGAATGTTGATCGATACTGTCTTGATTGCTCTATGAAGTTCATTGAAATTGCCATATTTTTCCTTTAATGAGTCCAAGCACATACCAATTTATTTGATTTTTTTTTTAAAGAAGTAACACCAGTGATGATAATCAACATGAAGTCCTAGTTATCTTTACTAAATATAGGTATTTATTAGATGCAAATCTAATATTTATTCATCTCATTTTTCTTAGAAGCAATATCAAGGCACATAAAAAAAATTTATATATATTTTGAACTCATAGGTAACTCTCGTGTTGATCTTATATTCATTTTTTTTTTATCATTTACAACATTCATTTATTTGTAAAGTGTGTGTTTAATAAAGTGTACTTTATAGTGTGATCTTTCTCAATATTTTTTCAAATATATAATACAGAAACTCTTTCGAAGGCTCGTTCAAAAACTTACTATAACCCTTAATTCACAAAATTTATTCTTATCAATTATAATGTGATAAGAATTGTCTTCATCAGCTATAAAGAAACATAAATAATCTTTGATAATCATTTAATCATTGAAAAATGAAAGTAATGGGCCCTTAAAATTAAATAAAAAATGATGAGATTGACGAAACATGATGTACAGTTAGCGAAATACACATGAAACTTGAAATTTTAAATCTGGCCAAAATTTGACTATAATATTATGTAGAAAATCCAACTAAAAGCCTTATTTTTTGGAGCATGATAGGAACTGCAATTTAAATCTTATAATGTCTCATTTACTATATGGATAACTCAAACAATTGTTGTAACAGTTTAAAGTTCTTTTTAATATCGAATTCCTTCTTACATTGGGATTTTCTTTCGGTTGATGTTTTGAATCTATACCTTTGTACTTTCGCCATTTGCCATATGAAAAAAAGAGTTAGATTTGATTAGTGTCTCTATACTCAGACTAGTCGAAGAACTAGCTTAGTCTCTAGCTTTTGGGTCAGCCAACTCATCTGATTGGACCGCCAAGTCAATAAATTGAACTTTTAATAAACCATATTTATAACCTATAATATATATACCTTAGTTATTCAGTTAGATAGGTATGACCACTTAGCTAATTGCCTTGTACCTCGCCCTTAAAATATTTACACAAAGTCCGAGCCACAGTGAAAGATTCGATCATGGGTCAAACTCGTGACGGGTACACCGGGTCGACTGGTATCACCGTATTTGATTGGTTCTTGACCATCCAAGCCATTGACAAAACCGGACAGGGTTTGGTCCTAGTCCATTCAATTTAACCGATTGGTCTGGTCTGGATTAGAAACTACTAAATTAAACAAAAGTTGGGTGGAAGCCAGCACTACTTTTGAAAAAATTATAAAAAAAATAATAAAAAATCTTAAACCTATCGTATGGATATCAATTCAATTATAAATATTTCAATTTGATCAATTTAGTTATAAATTTTTTGATAATTTGCCAAATAAGTCATTCGGCCAATTTTGGCCAAAAATTGCCCACATAAACTTTGGTTTTTTGGATATTGGATGCATATATGTTGTGGTCATGGGATCGAAGGTGCACAAAGAAAGATTTGTATGGTCAAGTGGTATTGTGACAAGTTTAGTAGTATGCTTTATAAGGGTCTTGGCTTTCATGTACATGTCTCTCAATGTGACGTCCTGAAATTCGAGCCCTTTAGGGATGGGTGAATGTGAATTTCGCCAATGCATTGTTGGTTGATTATGCTCGGACCCAATCATTTCCGAGATACTGACTTTGAGAGGAAAGGCTACTGAGGACAGAACTCGTGTGACTAAAGAACTTGACCTGGAAAAACAACTCGACCGTGAGCCTTGCGTAAGGACGATCCTGTAGTCATGTAGGCCGATTTTAGGGATGAATAGAAGTCGATTTGCGGACAGAAATAATGGGACAACGGGTGATTCCGTCTACTGTTATCGAACCCGTGAACGACCCTATGTCGATCCTTAATAATCGTGTACTTTGAAATAAGAATCTATCCTTCGCAATTTCATGTCGTCAAGGACGTCCATGTGTCGAGAAGTCTTGAACGTGGTTTGGCACGAGTCGGTTACGTATGAATCCTCGAAGTCGCCTGTTAGTCTGAATTATACCAAAATGACATTTGGGCAAAATTAACATGGCATGAGAATCTAAGATTGGACTTCGAATTTTCAGGAACGTCCGGGATGGACTTTTGGATGATGCTTTCTTGACAGTCGACAGTGTCGGTTGAGCCGAGTTTTTGGGAAAGGGATTTTCGGACCGAGGAACCGAGCCTATGAGGACGTGGGCCGGGCAAGAATAGTGTGGGCCACACGCCCAAGGTGGGATAGTCACAGTGGAAGACCGAGACAAACAAACGAGCCCGTTGGACCAAACCGATCGTTAACCCTCCCGAGCCCGTTGTCTAAACGTGAGCCAATTTGAGCTCAAGAAATTTCCGAGCCCGATTCTATTCATTTTCAAGCCCATTTCCTAGGCCCGCCTTTCATTTTCAACCCAAGGACAGATTGGGAAATGTGCAAGATGGAAATGACCAAAATGCCCTTGGATATTTTGAAAAAAAGTCAAAGGAAGAGAGAGAAGGTGATGTCACTTGCTTGGGGGAGTGTAAAAGGCATTTAATGGCATTGAAGGGGTCTTCTAGAAGCCCTCACTTCACTCTCTCTCTCTCCTCTTCAGCTCCAAAAATCGCAGCACTCTCCTCCCTTGTTTTCCCTTCTTCCTGCAAATTTCAGCTTCTGACCTCTCATCGAATTTTGAGTTGTTCATTGCCTTCCCGATGGAATCTCGAGCCGTGCCACCCACCGTTGCGCTCGGGAGAGAGAATTCGTATGGATAGCGTCATCCGTTCGTCGAACGGAGCCGCCGTCCTATCCGTACGGCGGCCGAAAGCCGCCTGCTTGCTGGACCGTCACTGTAGCGACCAGTTCTGCTATGTTCCGCCTTTTGACCTGTTTTCCTCCATTTTTGACCTAATCACTGCCCGTACCAGCCACAAGTGGTTCCCCCTCGACCCCCAGGTGCCGCTGGTTGCTGGCCCGCCGCTCGTCGGAGCTCCGGCCAAGCTGTTTTCCTCCAATTAGCCCCTCTCCTCCTCCTGTAGTGCTGTTTTCTGAAGTTCAGTGGGGAATCCGAGGTTGTTGCTGCTGTGTTGAACCCGGGACCGCCTTGGATCGTCGTGAGTGAGGTCCTCGGGTGTCGGGTTCGTCGCCGCCGCCGCCGCGTCCGCGTCTCCGGCCCACTTAATGGGTGAATTTAGCCTCTAATCCTTATTTAGTGCCTAAACTTACTTAGGGTTGGGTTAATTAGTGTTAATGCTGGTTTAGGAGGGTTAATTAAGTTGTATTAGCCCTAAGATAGGTGGTTAGATAGGTGATTAAGATTAGCTTTGCTTAATTATGCTTATTTATGCTTAATTGTGCTTAATTGTGGATTATGTGATAATTAAGCTTGCTTAGCTTAATTGATTGATTAATTTGTGTTTAATCAATGTTTTGTTTAATTTCTGAATTTAATTTATTATCAATTGAATTTCGAAAATTACTGTTTACGGATTACTGTTCACGGCATTGTTCATCCGGAAGTGAAATTGTGCATAATTTCATGTGTCTTGATCATATGAAGTGAAATTGATGTGTCGTGACATGAACATTCGCATGAATCGTGTGAATTTCACAAAAAGGGAAAAATGATTTGTCTGAGGGACACCGGAAATGGATTGCCTTTATAAGAAAGAAAGTGATTTGTCCAATGGACACTGGAAATGGATCGCTTTTATGAGAAAGGTGGGGAAAATGGTTTGTTCGAGGGACATCGGAAGTGGACCGCTTTTGTGAGAAATGATTTGAGGTTTTATATGCAAGCATGTGTGCATTGGCTAATGCTCAAAGATAATAAGTGGATTGCGATGGAATGCTTGCGTGATCACTAAGTTGAACCCGATTTATCAGAGATTATGGAAAAGGGAGGGCATGGAAGGGCACGGTTGCGCCTCTGCGGAGGAAGGGCGTCGTAGCGTGGTTGTGCCTCGGAGGGCACAGAAGGGCACAGTTGCACCTTTGCGGAGGAAGGGCGCCGTAGCGCCGTGGCGCCTCGGAGGGTATGGAAGGGCACGGTTGCGCCTCTGTGGAGGAAGAGCGCCGTAGCGCTATAGCGCTTTGGCTTGCACCGAAGGGCACGGTGGCGCCGTAGCAATAGCACGGAAGGGCATGGTTGCGCCTTTGCGGAGGAAGGGCGCCGTAGCGCCGTTGCACCTCGGTCAAGTTATAGCCCTGTGAGGTAGTAATAATCGGAACATGTGTGAATGCAAGAGTGCATGAGAAAACATGGCATCATTGGTTCCGATTATGCATGAGATGATCACATCATGATTTATGGCACGCATGCATGATTTTATAACGTGAAAGGTGTGGCAATGGCTAGGTGAGATCGCTTGTGACGCGGCTCGCATGTGATTGATGAACTGCATCATCTAACGGCCATGTGCATTGCGTGTATTGTGCTGACTTATAACGTGTAGGGTATGGCATACCGGGTAAGGTTGCATGTGAACCGACTATTCGATTGTTGGTTGCATTGCTTGCATTGAATGAGATTTAACGTGCAAGGTATGGCATACCGGGTAAGGTTGCATGCGAACCGACCTCTAATTGTTGGTTGAACCTGTCTGTGGTTTGATTGCTGATTGCTAGGTGTTTGTGGTTGGGTTGAGTAAGGGGTGGTTCTGGAGAGATACCCCAGGTTGAGTTGGTGTACTAACCGGGGCTTAGGGGAATAACTCGCTGAGATTTTATCTCAACCCATCGTGGTTAACCTTTTTCAGGTCTTTAGAATGGTGCACCCGCTGTGGAGAATCCTGCCCCCCGTTTCTCCAGTGATCGACCTGACGGAGTCGAGTCCGATGGGTCCGAGTGATTGTGGTGTTGAACCCGAGGGTTCATTCTGTATAGCTAGATTAACCTAGTTTCTTTTTGGCCTGGCTTAGAGGATGGATCGGCCCCTTTTGTCGGGCTTGTAATTCAAAAGACGATCCTCCGTTGGTTAATCCAGTAAATTGTGTAAATGAGTAGTGATGGTTGTTCTTGTTATTCATCCCTCTATCCCTGATTGATTGATTGATTGTTTGTTGAACTGGGGATGGTTCGTCTTCTGCTTGCGCATAACGAAAGATTAAAATGAATGGTCGTCAATGAGTCCTGGGATATCGCTTTCAATCGACCAAGAGAAGGAGTTGTCGCGTGCTCGGGGTTCGGGGCGTGACACTCAACCTTTCTTTCAACTTTTTATTTTTCCAATCTGAGATACTATGTCTATTTGATGAGTTGATTATGATTCCACTTCACCTCATTCTGCTTCTAATGATTTGAAGCAGAATGCACTTCACAAGTACGGTGGTGGTTTCACAGTCTAGAAAACTAACCTGTGACTTTGAACTAGAGTTGAGCCAGCTGTCTTAAGAAATCGTACCATGAAGCAGCTGTTTCACTTTGAAATTGATCTTGAACTTCACGATTTGATTCATTTAGTTGGTTTTCAAGATGAACTCGTTCAGTAGCCTTCAGGAGAAATGTGTGCCTTCAAATGTGCAAGAAAAGGAAATTAATAGAAGTATGATGACATGTTCATAACTTATTATACAATTTAGAAACATATAGAAAATACATCATGATGTGGTTAAATACTCCACTTTCACATTCCTCATTTTGTTAGCCCATTGTAAACGAGATGAAGCTGATTTGACCCGAAAATTTTACTCGACTTGCCCACTGTTCCATCCCATTCGACATACCCAATCCTATTCGAATTTGATTTGATGAGAAATCGGCTACTATATATTTGAATTGAAAAGATTTCAAATTGATCAATCTTAGGATGGACATGGTGATAGTAAAATTTATGCCCAATCCAAATTTGAAGAAAACTGAGCCTCAACAAGGCTAAGTTTTTTTTTTTTTGGTAAGTTAAGATTGTAATAAAATCAACCAAAGAAATGTACAATAGGGGGGGAAAACATGGTACTAACAAACACTCAACAGGATAACAAGTCACTGGAGTGAAAGGGTACCCCAGTCTCCAAAAGGAAAAGAAAAAAACCGAAGAACAAGGTCAACAAGTTACAAGAGAACCCAATTCATTCTACATTGAGCCTAGAACGGCTCCACTCCAAAAACCTGAGGGTCTACCCCCAGCTCCGATGCATCCTTCTGTTTCTGGGGTTATCTTCCACCATCTTGAAGGTGAGGCCTTTATCCTTAACCATCTTAATGAGATATAGCTTCATGGAAGGAGTGTAAAGGTTATGCCCACGGAAAAAAATATCATTCCTAGTCTTCCAAATGATATAGCACAAAGCACCAAATGAAAATCGAGCTATCTCTTAGTAAAATCCTTTTCCAGATGTATAATTTATAGCTCAGTGAAGATTATCTGACCAAGAAGAGTTGGTCCATGGAAGATTACACTTAGCAGCCCAAAAGTTTGACAGAGTATTAGTGATACAACAGTCAAAGAAGAGGTGATTAACAGAATCAGGCCTAGAGTTGCAAAAGGCACAGACAGAATTAGAAATTCTGCCAAATGTCATGAGATAAACCTGTGTGGGTAGGCGATTCTTGGTTATGAGCCAGAAAAGAAATTGATGTCTAGGGGCCAGTACCTTGTCCTGGACAAAAGAGGACTAGTGAACCGAGCTTGATTTGCGCTAGATTATGGCCCAAGCCATGCCGTTGAAAAACTCCTGAGTGAATCATGTACCTATGTAAAGGTGCCTTGACCAAGTGAGAGATGGGGAATCGGTATTTGTCACAGAAACAACTCCTGGCGTATCAGGGACCCATCAGAGGAGTATAGGTCCTTTATCTTTGCTTGTCTAAGAAGGTCTGATTGGTATATATAGTTGTTTGAGAATATTGAGTTTAGAGGACCAACATCAAGTCGTGGATCAAACCAAAGTGATGTTGATTCCCCATCTCCTACCTTCCATCTGAAATTGGGTTGAAAGTCATATCTTAGAGTTAGGATCTTTCTCCACACCCAAGAGCAATGGGTAGGGGTTTAAGATGACTAATAAGGAGGCGACGTGATTCCAGATATGGGCATTTCAATCAGGTAATAAAACTTACATAGGAAAGAAATGAAAGAAAAGGTTATATCATTTGTGTAAATGAACATCCGAGTTCGTATCTTAGTTCCGAATAGATTTCAAGCATAAAAGAACGAGGGCAACAATCCATTACAAGAAGCTGCATCAACATGTACGTCAATCGTACATCTAGTCCTCCAAATGCAGCCTATATTTTTAATTTCAATTATTATTATTAGTGAAAGAAAAGATAAGAGAAAGAAAAGAAACAATTTACATATATATAAATTCTATCATTAGCATTTTGTGTCTAACTCATGAAATGTATCACAGGGGCCGTTGGACATTGAAGAAGTCCTTCATGAGATGGAAACACTTTTAACTACACAATTGGTGGTGACTCATGCAAATGGCTCGGATACAGTAAGATCATGATTCATAGTTATAGGATTTTCGCACTGAGCTTCATCACAGAACATTTTCACACCGTTTTTCTTGAAAATGGATGTGTTCTTTGAGCCCCAGGAAGGAAGTCCTTTCTGCATTCAAGTTGGTCTCCATGATACAGTCTTGGAGATCAAAGAGAAGATCGAAAAACACTAAGGAATACTCGTCTATAGACCCCTTGACGACGAGCTCAATGTCGAGGGCTACAACATCATCAATCGCTCCCGCATTCTTGTGCCAGAGCCATTACCCTCCACTTAAACTAAATTACGCATTGGAATGCCCCCATTTAAAATGTGGCTCCCCATAGAAGTGGAAGTGAACGACCCTGTGAAACACTTGAGGGCGGTTGTCCGGTCTCTGAAAGATGTCCCTCTTGTGCGGGTGAAGCTATATGCAAATGGTAGAACTTTAAGATGATCGCCGGACATGTAATGTTTGACTTGGTGGGCCACACAAACCAAAGAGAAAAAGAAAATAAAAAGGAAGGTTGAAAAGTCAAAGAATAGAGAAGAAAAACGTGCGTGCTCAGCTTTTAAGAAGAAAAAGGGGGCAGCAACTTGGAGAGAGAGAAATGCACGCTCGAGAGAAGGAGAGGGAAAGAAAGAAGAAGAAAGAAAGGGGGGAAAGAGAGAGGGTTTCATGTGTGCTCACCACGGACACCTCACCAAGCCGGTTCGACTCCGCAATGCAATGCTCGGTAAGTGCTCGGACCTTCGTTCGTTCAATTGAAGTAGTTTCAGATTTAGGGCTTGAAATTTGGAATTATTGGAGATTTGAGCGGCAAAGTCCAATTTTTGAGTCATGGAGCTGTGTATTTTTATAGAAATGGTAGTGTAGGATGTTAAGGAGCTATAGGATTTTATGGATCTCAATTTAAGCTTGTGGTTTGCCTGAAATAAAATTTCCAAGTTTCCCATGTGTGTGAACAGTGCGCGTCCAGCAACTTCAGGGCCATATTTTGTTGATTTTCGACTTGTTTTTGGGTTGGCTAAATTGGGGTTCTTGTAGTATGTTGTAAGAGCTTTCTATTGATTGTAGGAACGTTTGAAATTGAATTCAGTGGAAAAAGTTATGGTGTGATCAAATTTCGCACTTGAACTTCGCGTTACGGATGGCTTTGAATAATTGCTTTGGATAAGCAATTTGTTAACTCGTATGGGTCATTTGATTAGCGTTAAGGCATAGTTTAGTTGTTTTATAGTTGAGGTAGAGTTTTATTTGATTTTAACATTATTTCTTGATTATTTGTTAGGGTTATGAGTTTGAGGATATGAGTACCGTTTGTTGTTTGGTCGTAGCCTACAAGGTGAGTGGTGCTATCTCTTCTATAGATTTGTAAAATCATGTTTTGAAGGAGACAAAGATTTGAGTATCGTATGAGTAATTAAGCATGTTTATTGCATGAAACTCTGGATCGGACAATTACTACCTTTTTAATATTTGAGAATGATTTTATGAAATGCATTATGAAAGGACATTTATATATATGGTGCGGAGAATAGGTTTATGAAATGATTTCTGAAATAATATGAAAAATATTCTACAAAAATTATTAGTAGCGAATGAGCTGATTTGTGAAAGGTTATGTGTCGGTTTATGAAATGCATTCCATTTATCAAATGGGGCGAAAGATTATATATTTTGGTTTATGAAAAACTTTGAAATGTTGTGAGGAATATCTTGTGAAATGTGTTCATTTTATTGAATGGAGTTTAGAAAGCTTATGCATTATGTTTTGTGAAATCAATTACTAATATTGATTGTGGATTTGATAATTGGTATTGGAAAATGGTTGTTTATACTCAATATTGCTATGAGTCCATTGAGGGGCAAGTGGGTATGCATACCGGGTTTAGGATATCATTTTGAGCCGAGCCACCAGCATTGTAGGTGAAAACTTTGTTAATGGGGGAATCTTGATTGCCTTGTCATAAGGCATTGCGTCGTGACCATGGTTAGACATTGAGCAAAAGATTGGTCAATGGATGGACCATCGACATGTGTTTTGATATGAGATGAGTCAATAGGATGGGCCATTGGCGTTGTATGAATGAGATTAGTCAATAGACTTGACCATTGATGTTTGAATTGTGAGAATGGTTTAAATAAGTTTCTTTGAATAGTATAAAACCTTCTTGATATGAACAACTTATATACGATTTAATATGTATATTGAAGTGTTGGATTATGAGTTCATGGTATTACTTCATAAATACATATATGCATAGTGGTTGCTCAATCTACTATTTACTACTCACTGAGCTTATGGTTGCTCACCCCTCTTTCCAAACCTTTTCAGGTTCTCAGTTATTGAGCAATAGAGCAAGAGCGTTATCAATGGGGACTTTTGGGAGTTGGATTTGATGGTTTGAGGCTGCGTCCTTCGAGTGGAAGGACAGCCGTGTCATCCTCCATTTTTTGTGGTTTCAGGATGTGACAGGACATGCGACTACGAGCTTCAAGACAATTCCAGTGTTGAAGTGCACATCAAGCCTCTGAAGTTCACGGTGATGGTGTTGCCGTGGAAACCTGACCTCAAAGTTGAGGTGGAAGTGAAACAGTCGGATAAAGTAAAAGTTATGAGGAAAGAGCTCGAGAAGCTATAGATGAGCTTGAAGTTAGATCTTCCTTTGGAGGGGTATTTATTTCATACATAACCAGAGTGGGATGGATGTAGATAAGTCGTCCTAATGGCACCGTGTCGAGATGGGGGGTTACTATTGAAGTTTTCAGGGGGACGATTTCACAGTGAGACCTGTTTTCGCATCCAATTAGCTGTTTCACTAGGAGATCTGGGGCATGATGACAATAAATTCTGAGTACAGGATATAGGTCTAGTGACAAATGCAATCCCCTTTTACCTTTTATATTGGTGTTATCGGGTCTTCTAGGTTCCATTTTTCGTTCTCCCTTTTCCATCTTTGTCGTCATTATTGCTCTCTTCTTATGTAAGTGTTGTTGGGAACATCATTTCATCTTGGCGCGTGATATTCTTATCTCATTTCAATTCCGTCTGCAAAATGCCGAATCACATCCGGAGATCAAGCCAATTAATTTGTGCTGAGAATGGTGGTGTCAAATAGTTTCTGGATAAGGATTGCTTAGTTTGTACACACGTCGCCTCCTTAAGTACGTTATCTGATCGACAAGTTTTCACTTGTTCTCCTCAGCTTCTGAATTCTTCTGGCCATATTCTTGCACCAGCCAAAGAAGTTTCAGTGTGAAATTCACCCAGATGCAACATCTACTCTGATTATCTACCAAATGAGCAATCTTAAAAAAGCTCCAAAGGAAGAAAGACAATTGCAATCTCGCATGTTATCTTCTCTGTAAAATTGGACAATCGTGTCCCAGGTGGCACTTATTTCTTGCAGAAGATGATCGATCAAATTTGAATCGATATGATCGTTAGAGATGGTTGACTATGTTCTTTCCTTCTGCAAAGCCCTGTTAGTGCTACAATGACTATATGCTCATCCATGACTACTTATCCTAGAAAGCAAGCCATACCAGATCAAATGGCCTGGAATCAGTCGAAATAGAGATCAATTCAGATCCAGTGGAATTGCTGTTTGACATAACTATTCTCGATATTACTCACCTAAAGAATGCTATAAGTATTGTTAAACTTTGTTACATAATCTTGACTACAAGAACCATCTTGCACAATAAAGTCTTTGATATTTCAAAGGGACTCCTGTCATGTGTATATTGTCATCACTTTGGAATAAACTCAAGGTAAATCCATTCCTAGAATTATATTACTAGACCAAGATGTCTTGGAGGAATACATATGATGCAGCCGTTCACTATAGTAGGATTACATTTAATGCATAGGGAGAGCTGCAAGTGATGTAACCAAATACAATGCACAGTTAACTAGCGCAAGATCCACATGAATCGTACATAAGCAACCATTTACTGTGGCAATCACCGGTTGCTTGCAATAGACGTTATCAAACATTGGACTAGTTCATAAGCTGTTCCTTCTCTCCAGTGCATTGCGCAGCATGGTAGGAGGACCTCTCTCGATCCCTGCATGAGAGAGCAAAGCCCACAAGTGAGTTACAAACTCGCCTCCTCTAGTCAAATGCTCCGCATGTGCTTTCGCATTGTCCGAAGGCGCCACATATAGCACCAGTTCCGCCCAAAAGTCAGCCAGAATCCTCCAAATCATGTCCTTGTGTTTTATATCATTCACAAGTTGATTCCCGAGCCGAGCACCCTGGTTGATAATAGTTTCTCCATGTGCAGAAAGACCATTGCTATTCTCCTTCATCTCCTTAACCCTGTCTTTCATTCTCTTGCACTTCCGAAAGAAGTCCCTGGCTTCGATGATCGCCTGATTAAACTTGCACTCCACCATGTAAGGGTGATCTGGTAGTAGAGATGGAGCGAAAGCAACCAAGTAAGCTAGATACTTGGACAAGCTAGTTGCCACTAAGAAACTCCTCCTTGTTGCAGGCGAGTCTAATCTTTCTAGTGGCAGTTGGTGCTCACAGAAGCTAGTGGCGATGTGCCACACTATTATAACTTGAGTATGTGTCTCAAGTCGACATGCCCACAATAGCTTCTTAGACTCATTGTTCACTCTTAGTGAGGCTTGTCCATTCTCCAATTTAGTACTGTAATTTGACTTTAGTGCATGAAACACTGCTTCCTTGACTTCTTCAGGCAATTTGATGGGCGTGCTCTCTCTCTGGCCATTCCTAGTCTGATCAATGTAGACCGCCATTGTTTTGTTGTTCAATAACCTGGAAGGCTTATAAGCGTATGACTCAAGGAATGAGTACTGATGAAGCTTTTGCTCCCAAGGCTTCATCAATTTGACCCGACATATTGCTCTGATTATCCTCTCAATCCACACATTTTCTTGCCATGACTTCTTCTGCACATACTTGCAGATCAATATCACTTTAGCCCATTCTGAGAAACCCACAAAGAAGAACTGCATAAGCTCCACCATGATGAAGGAGATCATCATCACACTGGTCACAACTACTTCGATGCTAAACCCATTAAACATAATGCCTAGTTGATAGTTATTGCCATGTCTCCTATAATACTTCAAGATTGATGTCGTAGACCAAATGCCGACAGTGACATAAATAATCTCCAGCAATTTAAAGTGCAATCGGTCAGGCTGGAATATAATGCTGTACTTGGTGAAGAAGAAATCGAAAAGGAACGTGAGCTCGTCCTCCACGACTCGAAATGCTCGCTTGTAGCCGTCTTCGTTCGAGAGCAACCCATGGTGAATCAAGTTCTGTGTCTTCTTGTGAGCTTCTTGAGGCAATGAGTAGCCAGCATATCTCAAACGAAGGAGCTTGAAGAGTGCAAAAGAGAGGCATATGTCCTTGACCTTGTTGGTGGGGTCTCCTTCCGAGCTTAAGAGCCTCCCTTCGCACTTCCACACCTGGGTGAAGAGTTGAGCTTGGATATAAGTTTATTGCCAAGTCACTATCTAAATACAAGGTTATGAAGTTCCTCACATGAATGTAGTCTTACTCCACTTAATGATTTAAGCATTTTGATTGGATATACTAACGTGGTATCAGAGCACATATCAAGAGTTCATATGCCAGCATTTTTTTCTCAAATTCGTTGCTCATGGTGGCTTCACAACAACTGGCTCCCTTTAAACAAGAGCCATTTCCATTTTACAAACAACTAAGCCGAGTCATACACTTGTGAGTGGTTGGGCTAGGATACCCAATTGTAATCCCACTTTGCTTAAAGTTACGTGGTTATAATGTGCTTCATTTGCATTTAGTTTCCCTATACCTTATGGCTTAAATTTTGCATTGAATTTACTAACATGCAAAATGAAATTAAATGACCTAAGTACGATAAACAATGCATGCTGAGATAAAGAATCCAAAAGTAATATGAGTCAAATGTAATCAGGATTGACAGGAGGAGATACTCTACCCTCATTTGTGTTTTTATTCACTCCATCGGTAAAGCCCAACTATAGATCCAATTGAAGGGGTTAGTTTCAAAATCTACCATGCAACACATCAATAAATGAGATTCATTAGAACACTGTGCCAGGTAGAGGCTCATATTGTCATTTGATGCCTCAATAATCCTAAACATAGATCCACACGAAAAAGGCTAGTTTTCAAATTTATCACTCAATGCAAGGTTAAGATTTGTTGTGACATCAAGTGAGCTAGAAGATTGTGTTGAGTCCAAAAAGTCATTAATTTATTGCGCTTTTGCAAATCCAATCCTAAACATTTCAAATTTACGAATTAAATCCTAAATATTTCACGTTTCACCCACTGAGTCCATTCGGAAATCCCTAATATGGACGTTGACCGTCCTACATAGTATAATCAACATTGACATTGACACTTTTTATAAAAAATTTTAAAATTTCTGACAATTTTTTTTCTTTCTTTCTTTTTACCTTCCAAGCCTAGCCAGCTGACCCTCGGGCAAGAGTTGTGAAGCCGACTACGAGCAAGGGTCACTAGCCCTCACATGTTGTCAGCTAGCTTCGACTATTGTTGACTAGGCCTCAACTGTGATTGGCAAGAATTGGCTGGCCACTCTTGCTGGACTTGGTAAAAAGAAATGGAAAGAAAGAAAGAAAAAGAAATAGAAAAACAATAAATTTTAATAATTATAAAAAAATTGTGGACATCACTACCAATCGTTCTATGTGGTATTGTCGTCATTCATGTTTAAAATCGATCGGATATACTTAATTGGTAAAATATGAAATGTTTAGGACTTAATTGACAAAATTAAAAAATTTAAAATTTTCTGAACAATTTTCTCGAAGTCTAATTATGTTCTATCTCATGGTATCATGTCATTTATAATGCATGCTATTATCATTTCTGTTAAATTTTTTCACGACTAATCACAATGTTTTCTTTTCTTTTTGCTTGAGAGGAAGATCCTTATAAAATCGAAGTTTAGAGAAGCCAACCGTCAAAAGATATACCTTTTCAATGGTTATTAATTCATCTACGTTATCCAATGGGGTCCGGTGGTCCCTTGCCGGCACAGCCTTCTTCTTCCCTAGACACCTCTTGATGAATCGCTTAGCGCGAACAAAGTTATCCACCCATCTCTCCTCTTCACCCCTCACCAAATACATGTACCCGCTCATGCGAACCGGATCGACTTCACCACTTTCGTGCTCCCTCCTCATATAATCAGCAACCACTTTTGTATCCCTCTCCAAAGATTGCCGGCTCGCCGCCATCAAGGCCCGAGCCCTCTCGTCGGTCTTCAATGACAAGACAGAGAGGAGGTACGTGATCGCGACCAACGTCTTGAAACTGCCTTCGAATTTCCAGTCTACCAAAAAGAGCAACCAAATCAATTTGATATAGGCCTGCCAATTGTAGCTCTTCCACCGCTCGTTGTCCTCGAGACTGTATGCTGAGATAGAATCGGTGCTCCCAAGGATGATCACCAGGAACACTGCCCAGACAGGGAATAACTCGTTGTAGAACGGCGCATCTTGCATAAGGCCTAGAGCGTAGGTGAATACGTAGGTTGAGAGAGTGTAGGCCGCAAAAATGATGAGCCGGAACACGCGACTGCTGCAGCGGCGCCGGCATGAGCCGAAGGTGGCCAGAAAGAGGAGCAAGATGGCGATGATGATGACCAGGAGCTCGATCTTCACAAGCATCCGCTTGGAACGATCCCGGAATTGCATGATGCCATCTGTGACATTTTTGTCTGGGATCGGTGCCGGCGCCAGCGCCATCTTTAGGTTCGTATCCATCAAATTCCTCATGTTTGGTAACTGATTACTTAAGCTGGTTATTCAGCTTCTAATTGGAGAAAGAAATAATGGAATTTCTCATAGAGAGAGAGAGAGAGAGAGAGAGAGTTAAAATGAAATGATGGAATTTCTCAGAGAGAGAGAGAGAGAGAAAGAGTACTGAAAACACCTTCATGGACGTACATCTATCATTAGAGAGTGAGTGGCTATCGGGAGGTTCAAGGGGAAGGAGATAAGGAAAACAACGAAAGAGAGAAAACAGAAGAGAAGGACTTTAGGGATGGGTTTATCAACAGAAAAGGGTAGTCGAAAATATCTTTGTCCCGTTTGAACTTTCAGCAAATACCAACGACTATCCCAACAGTGGGCCCTACCTGTATTTTTATCAATCAATCACTCAATCAATCAATCAATCAATGCCTCTAGTACAGTCTACTTGGAACTTGTAAAGTTTAGGTGTGAGAAGATATTTTCTCATACATGCGATGTCTTCTCTCAAGAATACATACGGTGGTATGAACTTGAGTGGAGCTGTGGACATGTCAAGAAATCGTGCTTTAGGGATGGGTTTATCAAAAGAAAAGGGTAGTCGAAAATATCTTTGTCCCGTTTGAACTTTCAGCAAGTACCAACAACTATCCCAACAGTGGGCCCTACTTGTATCTTTATCAATCAATCGCTCAATGAATCAATGAATCAATGGCTCTAGTACAGTCTACTTGGAACTTGTGAAGTTTAGGTGTGAGAAGATATTTTCTCATACATGCGATGTCTTCTCTCAAGAATACGTACAGTGGTATGAACTTGAGTGGAGCTGCGGACATGTCAAGAAATCGTGCTGCGAGTCGGGTGGTTTCGGTTTGGAACTACTCTTGAACTCTCACGATTTGATCCATTCGACTTGGTTTTCTAGTTGAACGGGCTCAATACCCTTTAAGAGAAACGTGGGCCTTCGAATGTGCAAGAAGAGGAAGATTAGCTTATTATTGCATTTAGAAACAAGTACCATAAAATATGGGGGCACAACAGTCCAGCCCAACTCGAGAGTAAATCGGATTAGATTGAATTGGCCGATTCTAAATGATTTATGTGGAAATTGATCCAGTTCTTAGTTTTCAAATTTTGGAAGCTAAAATAACCAGACCGGTTCCTAATTTTTGGGAAAGAACCATTCGAATGGGACCATTGACAATACCCGATCTCGGAGGTCATCTTGCTGATTTTGAGGATTCAGCTGCGTACGTTTTCATCCAAGATAAACAAGAGGGTACTTTTTGCCTAACGCGCAAAGGAGTCCTCAATTCCCTTCATGTTTTCATCCAAGACAAACGAGAGGGAATTTCACAAGCTGGCCTTCATTTGGAGTCTTGCACGAGCTGTCCAAGTTTGATAGAGACTTCTCTTCTCCATCGCTACAGAAGGGTGAGAGACTCCTCCCGACGAGGCAACGGAGAAAACTAGAAGAAACAAAGGAAGAAGTGAGTCCCACTTTTATTAGTATTTTAATAAAGAATAAGTGCACTAAAAATCTTAAAAATTTATCGCAAAAATACAATTGAATTTTAAAATTTTCAAAAAGTATAATTAAATTATTCTGTTAACACTGCTAATTTGATTAACGGAAATATCGAGCATCATTTTTGAATTATTTTATCTCTCCTACGTTACATTTTTATTACTTTTTTCCTTTCAATTTTAGTTATATTAGATTAAAAAACAAAAAAAAAGGCTAAAATTCTTAAAGTATACTTTATTTTAGAGAATGATCCTTACTGATTAAGTCAATTTCAAATAAGGGGATGATGTTACCGATCGGCCAAATTTTCGCTAGCAAATGAGACTTTATTTTTTTCAGCTGTCAGAACATTGCTATCCTTCTAGCAATGGACATGACCCTGATTTTTTTTCATCGTCCGGGAGGGCAGCCAAGCAATCCTGCAACATGCAGCTTTTCTCGTCAATGTCCTCCATGAGCAACTCACTTACGTGCCTGAGAATAAAGTTAGAGTTTCCCTATCTTTGGGAGATTGCACCTCCGAGCCACCGGAAGCCGGCGATGCATTGACAACTGGGTTATCAGGTTCAGCATCGTGTTTGAATCCATTAACAAGATTCCAATTTGGGTGGATCAAAAAATCAAAATCAATCCATGATCAAAGCTTCAACCCTTTTAAGGAATTGGAATGTTCTGTGAGAAGGGTTTCCATAAAAATCTAACCCAGAAAAATCCAGACCACAATCAATCGTTCAAATTTTTCGGTGTTGGCTTTGCAAAATATTCCCCTAAATGTTTGGTACAAGGATCTTCGAGATCAGTGTTTTCAAGAAGCGCTAAGCCTTCTAATGCACCTTATCCTGTTCTTCGCTGATCTCGACCTCTGCGATGGCCTCCGGAGAGGCCTGACATCGAGCTCCGCCAGCCCAGATTCGCCAACAAGCTCCGTCATGAAGCCGAGCATCCATCAACCGCCGGAAAATCCGACCGGCCATTGACGCACGCCCCCACCATCTGCAATCTCTCTCTCTCGGGTTGAGACTTCTTTTTCTTCTTTTTTTTTTCTTCTTTTTTTTTTACCTTTTCCAGTTTTGCCTTTTCGTTTTAATCCTTGCCCAACCGATATTTCTCGGGATGTCCCTTGTAATACTTCAAGATTGATGTCGTAGACCAAATGCCGATAATGACATAAATAAACTCCACCAATTCCAAGTGCCATCGGCCAGGCTG
>MU089830.1:39609-57581 GCA_014858505.1 Corymbia citriodora subsp. variegata
AGATTCGCCAACAAGCTCCGTCATGAAGCCGAGCATCCATCAACCGCCGGAAAATCCGACCGGCCATTGACGCACGCCCCCACCATCTGCAATCTCTCTCTCTCGGGTTGAGACTTCTTTTTCTTCTTCTTTTTTTCTTTTTTTCTTTTTTTACCTTTTCCAGTTTTGCCTTTTCGTTTTAATCCTTGCCCAACCGATATTTCTCGGGATGTCCCTTGTAATACTTCAAGATTGATGTCGTAGACCAAATGCCGATAATGACATAAATAAACTCCACCAATTCCAAGTGCCATCGGCCAGGCTGGAATATCATACTGTACTTGGTGAAGAAGAAATCGAAAAGGAATGTGAGCTCATCCTCCACGACTTGAAATGCTCGCTCGTAGCCGTCTTCTTTCAAGAGCAACCCATGGTAAATCAAGTTCCGTGTCTTCTTGTGAGCCTCTTGAGGTAATGAGTAGCCAGCATATCTCAAACGGAGGAGCTTGAAAAGTGCAAAAGAGAGGCATATGTCCTTAACCTTGTTGTTGGGGTCTCCTTATGAGCTTAAGAGCCTCCCATCACACTTCCACACCTAGGTGAAGAGTTGAGCTTGGATATAAGTTTATTGCCAAGTCACTGTGTAAACACGTGGTGATGAAGTGCCTTATATGAATGTAGTCTTCCTCCACTTAATGATTTAAGCATTTTGGTTGGACATACTAATATGGTATCAGAGCACATATCAAGAGTTCATATGTTAGCATTTTTTTCTCAAATTCGTTGCTCACGGTGGGTTTACAACAACTAGCTCCCTTTAAACAAGAGCCATTTCCATTTTACAAATAACTAAGTCGAGTCAGACACCCGTGAGAGGTTGGGCCAGGATCGCTAATTATAATCCCACTTCGCTTAAAGTTACGTGGTTGTAATGTACCTCATTTACATTTAGTTTCCCTATACCTCATGGCTTAAATTTTGCATTGAATTTACTAACGTGCAAAATGAATTTGAATGACCTAAGTATGATAAATGAAGCATGTTGAGATAAAGAATCCAAAAGTAATATGAGTCAATTGTAATCAGGATTGATGGGAGGAGATCCTCTACCCTCATTTGTGTTCTTATTCAATGCATCCATAAGCCCAACTATAGATCAAATTGAAGGGGTTAGTTTCGAATTCCATCACTCAACACATCAAAAAGTGAGATTCATTAAAACATTGTGCCAAGTAGAGGTTCATATTGTCATTTGGTGCCTCAATAATCCTAAACATAGATCCATGTGAAAAAGGCTAGTTTTCAAATTTATCACTCAATGCAAGGTTAAGATTTATTGTGACATCAGGCATGGTAGAAGATTGTGTTGAGTTCAAAAGTCATAAATTTATTGTGCAATCCAATTCTAAACATTTAATGATTATAAAATATTATACATGTTAGTGCCAATTGTTGTCAACTGGCTACGAGCAAGGGTCACTAGCCCTCACATGTTGTCAACTGGCTTCAACTATTGTTGACCAGGCCTCAATTGTGATCGGCAAGAATTGGCCGGCGACTCTTGTTGGACTTGATAGAAAGAAAAGTAAAAGAAAGAAAGAAAGAAAAACAAAAATAAAAAACAAAAAAATAAAAATTTAATGTTATAAAATATTATACATGTTAGTGCCAACTGTTTTACGTGGTATTGTCGCCATTTATATTTAAAATTAGTCAGATGGACTCAATTGATAAAACATGAAAATGTTTAGGACTCAATTGGCAAAATTAAAATATTTAGAATTTTTTGAATAATTTTCTGGAAGTTCAATTAGGTTCTATCTCATGGTATCGTGTCATTTATAATGCATTCCTCTATCATTTCTGTTGTATTTTTTTCACAACTAATCGAAATGTTTCCTTTTTTTTTTTTTTGCGTGAGAGAGTTACAAAGTTTTGATCATGCTAGAGTACTGAAAACACCTTCAGGGACGTACATCATTAGAGAATCAGTGGCTTTTGGGAGGTTCAATGGAAAGGAAAGGAGAGAAGGAAAAACAAACGAAAAGGAGAGGAAGTTGATGACAAGAGCTTTGGGGATGGGTTTCTCAAAAGAAAGGGAAGTCGATAGTAACTTTGCCCTCCGATTTTCCCTTCTTTGCCCTGTTCTTTTTGATTTTTCTGCAAGTACTAACAAAATTCCAAACAGTGAGCCCTACCTGTGTACGTGTCAATCAATCAATGGGGTCTAGTACGATATTGTGAAGTATGAGGTATGAGAAGACAAAGCGATATTTTCTCTCAAGAATAAGCGCCGAAAAATGTTTTTCACTTTTCAAATTAGAGAAAATATTTTTCACACTAACTCTCTCCTATCTCACATTCTTATTAGTCCTCACTTCTTTCTTTTATTTTTTTAACTCAATTTTTTTTTTATTTTTTTCATAAATTCGAATTTTTTTGTTATTTTTTTTAATAAAATCGATTTATTATTATTATTATTATTATTATTATTATTATTATTATTATTATTATTATTATTATTATTTCTGTCTTTTTTTTGCTATTTTTCCTTTTCGGCTGGTCATTAGCCATGGCAACGGCCAGCAACCGGCGATAGGCGAGCCAAGCTCGCTGATCTGGCCTTGCCAAATAGCCACAAGGCTCGAGTGTCGCAGATCGGCAATGCCCGAGTGTCACTAGAAGCGACGAGGCTCAGGCCTCGCAGATCGGCGATGCCTAAGTGTTGCCAGATTGCAGCGAGGCTTGGGCATCTTTGATCTGCAAGGCCCGAGCCTCGCCGCCGTCTACAAGGCCCAGGCGTCGCCGATCTGGCGAGGCCCAAGCCTTGCCGCCTCGAGCTCACCTCGCTAGTGAGCTGATCAAGTGAGCTTGAGGCATGGCTAGCCGTCGGTCGGTGACCAGCCAAGGAAGGAGAGAACACAAAAAAAAAAAAGTAATTAATTAATAATCGATTTTAAAAAATAATAAATAACGATTTAAAAAATAAAATAATAAAAAAACTATTGAAAAGAGTTTATAAAGTAAAATATTTTTCCGAGCGAACAGCAGAAAATATTTTGCACTTCAAAATCAAGTTTCACCCGAATATCAGAAAATAATTAACTTCCTGAAAAATATTTTCCAGAAAAGTAATATTTTCCGTAAAACGAATAAAGCCTAGTTCAAAAATTTTGGAAGCTGAAATAACCGGTTAGATTCCTAATTTTTGGGAAAGAATTGTACGGATGGGACCATTGACAATACCCGATCTCGGAGGTCATCTCGCTGATTTGAGGATTCGGCTGCGCACGTTTTCATCCAAGACAAACGAGAGGGAATTTCACAAGCCGCCTTCATTTGGAGTCTTGCACGAGCTGTCCAAGTTTGATAGAGACTTCTCTTCTCCATCGCTACAGAAGGGTGAGAAACTCCTCCCGATGAGGCAACGGAGAAACTAGAAGAAACAAAGGAAGAAGGGAGCCCGACTTTTATTAGTATTTAAATAAAGAATAAGTACACTGAAAATCTTAAAAAATTATCATAGAAATACAATTGAATTTTAAAATTTTCGAAAAGTGTAATTAAGTTATCGTGTTAACACTGCTAATTTGATTAACGGAAATATCGAGTATCATTTTTGAATTAATTTATCTCTCCCAAGTGACATTTTTATTACTTTTTTCCTTTAAATTTTAGTTACATTAGATTAAAAAACTAGAAAAAGGCTAAAATTTTTAAAGTGTACTTTATTTTGGAGAAGGATCCTAAGTTATCAAGTCAATTTCAAATAAAGGCCTAATCTCATCGATTGGCCAAATTTTCGTCGGTAAATGAGACTTTATTTTTTTTAGCTGTCGGAACATTGCTATCCTTCTAGCAAAGGACAAGACCCTGATTTTTTTTCATCGTCAGGGAGGACAGCCAAGCAATCCTGCAACATGCAGCTTTTCTCGTCAATGTCCTTCTCCATGAGCCACTCACTTACGTACCTGAGAATAAAGTTCCCGAGCCACCGGAAGCCGGCGATGCATCAACAATCGGGTTATCGGGTTTGGCGTCTTGTTTGAATCCATTAACAAGATTCCAATTTGGGTGGATCAAAAAATCAAAATCAATCCATGATCAAAGCTTCAACCCTTTTCAGGAATTGGAAATGTTCTGTGAGAAGGGTTTCCAAAAAAATCTAACCCAGAAAAATCCAGACCACAATCAACCGTTTAAATTTCTCGGTGTTGGCTTCGCAAAATATTCCCCTAAATGTTTGGTACAAGGATCTTCGAGATCAGTGTTTTCAAGAAGCGCTAAGCCTTCTAATGCACCTTATCCTGTTCTTCGCTGATCTCAACCTCTGCCATGGTGTCCGGCTGGAAGAGTGCGGAGAGGCTCGACGTCGAGCCCTGCGAGCCCAGATTCGCCAACAAGCTCCGTCATGAAGCCGAGCATCCGTCAACCACCAGAAAATCCGACTGGCCATTGACGTCACTAGATCTTGTGACTATAAGCATCTGGATTTAGCTCTTCTTCAAATCACAGGAAGGAAGTCCTTTCTGCATTAAAATTGGTTATGATGATACATTCCTGGTGATCAAAGGGAAGATAAAAAAATACCACGGAAAACCTATGTAGCCAAACTTGGATTTTCGACAACGCAGTTTTTGAAGACGAGCTCGATATCGAAGCCGCAACATCCTCAATCACTCCCACATTCAGGTCATTGTTGCGCAGAGCCGCTGCTATCCACTAAAATGGAACTTAACATAGGAACGCCACCATCTGAAATGCAGCCACCCATAGAAGTCAACATGAACGACCCTGTGAAATCCTTGAAGATGTCCCTCTTAAGCGGGTAATGCTGTTTGCAAATGGAACTGAGCTTGTAGATGATCGCCGAATTATTGGCTTCAAGAAAATCCAGTATTGACGTGTGGAGCGAGCCTCCGTTAAAGAAGTTTGCGGTGATGGTGTTGCCGTGGAAAGCCAACCCGAAAGTTGCGGCGGAAGTGAAACAGTGGAACGAAGTGAAGGTTCTGCAGAAAGAGCATGAGAAGCTGCAACCAGCCTGTAAGTTTGATCTTCCCTCGGATGGTTATTTTCTCATCCGAAAGCAGCACAGGTTATATAGGTCTAGTGACAAATGCTATCCTCTTTGACCTTTTATATTAGTGAATCATGTTTTCTAGGTTTCATTTTTCTCTCCCTTTTCAGTCTTTGTCGTCATTGTTACCCTCTTCTTATGCAAGTGTCGTTAGGAGCATCATTTAATCTTGACGTGCGATCTTCTTATCTCATTTCAATTCCCTCTGCGATGTTTAATGCTTGGTAGATCACATCCGCAATTCAAGTCAATGAATTTGTGTTGAGAAATGGTGGAATCAAGTAGTTTTCGGATTCAGATGGCCTAGTTTGTATACACGTTGCCTCCTCCTCAAGTACGTGCCCTGATTGAAGAGTTTTCAGTCGATCATTCACTAGTTCTCGGCTTCTGAATTCTTTTGGCCAAATTCTTGCACCAGCCAAAGAAGCTTCAGTTGTAAAATTCACCCAGATGCAACATCTACTCTGCGATTATCTTCTAAACTAGCGATCTTGCAGAAAAGCTCTCAAGCAAGCAAGATGATTGCTAACTCGGATGTTACCCCTTCGTAAAATTGAACCCTTGTGTCCCAGAAGGCACTTCTTTCTTGCAGAAGATGATTGATCTAATTTGAATCAATATGATCGTTAGAGATGAATGACTATGTTCCTTCCTTTTGCAAACAATCTAGTCGGTGCTATGACAACTCTATATTCTCGTCCATGACCATTTATCTTAGAAAGCGAGCCATACCAAATCAAATGGCCTGGGAATCAGTTTAAATAGAGATCCATCCAAATCAAAGGGAATGACCGTTTGACATATTTATTCTCACTCTTACTCACAACAAAATGCTGTAAGTATTGTAAAACTTTGTCACATAATCTTACTAATAAGAATTATATTTGGCAAAGAAGTTTCATGGATATTTCAAGGAATTCCAACTTGTGTATTCTGCAATCACTTTGCAATAGCCTCTATGTAAATCCATCCATGGGATTATTATTATTAAACTGAAAACAAGATGTCTATGAGACATACTTATGATGCAGCTGTTCAATAGCTTTAGAATTACATATAATGCTAGTGAGTGTTGCAGGTGAGGCAACCAAATACATTGCATAGCTAACTAGCGACATGAATCACACATAAGCAACCACTTATTATTGCAAGCAAGGGAAATTTGTAACTGATGCTATCAAACACTGGATTAGTTCAAAAGCTGTTGCTTCTCTTGAGTGCATTACGTGGCTTAGTGGGAGGATCTCTCTCAATCCCTGCATGAGAGAGCAAAGCCCACAAGTGAGTCACAAACTCCCCTCCTCTAGCCAAATGCTCTGCATGTGCTTTTGCATTGTCCGAAGGCGCCACATATAGCATCAAATCTACCCAAAAGTCAGCCAGAATCCTCCAAATCATCTCCTTGTGTTTTATATCATCCACAAGCTGATTCCCGAGCCGAGCACCCTGGCTGACAACAGTTTCTCCACGTGAAGAAAGACCATTGTTGTTCTTCTTCATCTCCTTAACCCGGTCCTTCATTCTCTTGCAGTTCTGGAAGAGGTCTCTGGCTTCAATGATCGCCTGATCAAACATGCACTCCGCAATGTAAGGGTGATCCGGCAGTAGCCATGGAGCGAAAGCAACCAAGTAAGCCAGATACTTGGACAAGCTAGTTGCCACTAGGAAACTCGTCCTTATTGCAGTCGAGTCTGATCTTTCTAGCGGCAGTTGGTGCTCACAGAAGCTAGTGGCGATGTGCCATACTATTATGACTCGAGCCTGTGTCTCAAGCCGACATGCCCACAACAGCTTCTTGGACTCATTGTTCCCTCTTAGTGAGGCCTGTCCATTCTCCAATTTGGTACTGTCATATGACTTTAGTGCATGAAACACCGCTTTCTTGACTTCTTCAGGCAATTTGATGGGCGTGCTCTCTCTCTGGCCATTCCTAGTCTGATCAATGAAGACCGCCATTGTTTTGTTTTTCAATAACCTGGAAGGCTTATAAGCGTATGACTCGAGGAATGAGTACTGATGAAGCTTTTGCTCCCAAGGCTTCATCAATTTGACTCGACATATTGTTCTAATTATCCTCTCAATCCACATATTTTCTTGCCATGACTTCTTCTGCACATACTTGCAGATCAATATCACTTTAGCCCATTCCGAGAAACCCACGAAGAAGAACTGCATAAGCTCCACCATGACGAAGGAGATCATCATCATGCTGGTCACGACTACATCGATGCTCAACCCATTAAACATAATGCCTAGTTGATAGTTACCGTAATCTCCTTTGTAATCCTTCAAGATTAATGTCATATACCAAATGGTAACAGTGACAGGAAAAAGCTCCAGCAATTTATAGTGCAATCGGTCAGGCTGGAATATAATACTGTACTTGGTGAAGAAGAAATCGAAAAGGAACGTGAGCTCGTCCTCCACGACTCGAAATGCTCGCTTGTAGCCGTCTTCTTTCGAGAGCAACCCAAGGTGTATCAAGTTGTGTGTCTTCTTGTGAGCTTCTTGAGGCAATGAGTAGCCAGCATATCTCAAACGAAGGAGCTTAAAGTCCTTGACCTTGTTGTTGGGGTCTCCTTCCGAGCTTAAGAGCCTCCCTTCACACTTCCACACCTGGGTGAAGAGTTGAGCTTGGATATAAGTTTATTGCCAAGTCACTATCTAAATACAAGGTTATGAAATTCCTTACATGAATGTAGTCTTACTCCACTTAATGATTTAAACATTTTGATTGGACATACTCACATGGTATCGGAGCACATATCAATAGTTCATATGCCAGCACTTTTTTCTCAAATTCGTTGCTCATGGTGGGTTCAAAACAACTAGCTCCCTTTAAACAAGAGCCATTTCCATTTTACAAACAACTAAGCCGGGTCATACACTTGTGAGTGGTTGGGCTAGGATCACCAATTGTAATCCCACTTCGCTTAAAGTTACGTGGTTATAATGCGCCTCATTTGCATTTTGTTTCCCTATACCTCATGGCTTAAATTTTGCATTGAATTTACTAACGTGCAAAATGAAATCGAATGAACTAAGTACGATAAACAATGCATGCTGAGATAAAGAATCCAAAAGTAATATGAGTCAAATGTAATCAAGATTGACAGGAGGAGATCCTCTACCCTCATTTGTGTTCTTATTCATTGCATCAGTAAAGCCCAACTATAGATCCAATTGAAGGGGTTAGTTTCAAAATCTATCATGCAACACATCAATAAGTGAGATTCATCAGAACATTGTGCCAAGTAGAGGCTCATATTGTCATTTGATGCCTCAATAATCCAAAACATAGATCCACGTGAAAAAGGCTAGTTTTCACATTTATCACTCAGTGCAAGGTTAAGATTTGTTGTGACATCGAGCATGCTAGAAGATTGTGTTGAGTCCAAAAAGTCATAAATTTATTGCGCTTTTGCGAATCCAATCCTAAACGTTTCAAATTTACGAATTGAATCCTAAATTTCACCCACTGAGTCCATTCAGAAAACCCTGATATGGACATTGACCATCCTACATAATACAATCAACATTGACATAGACACTTTTTATAATTTTTTTTTAATTTCCGACATTTTTTTATTTTTTTCTTTATTTTTTCCTACCTTTTACCTTCCAAGCCTAGCCAATTGATCCTTGGGCAAGAGTTGCGAAGCTTACTACGAGCAAGGGTCACTGGCCCTCGCTCGTTATCAGCTAGCTTCGACTATTGTCGATCAGGCCTCAACTATGACCAACAAGAATTGGCCAGCCACTCTTGCTAGACTTGGTAAAAAGAGATGGAAAAGAAAGAAAGAAAGAAAAACAATAAATTTTAATAATTATAAAAAAATTGTGCACATCAGTGCCAATCGTTCTATGTGGCATTGTCGCATATCATGTTTAAAATTGATCAAATAGACTCAATTGGAAAACATGAAAATGTTTAGGACTCAATTGGTAAAATTAAAAAAATTTAAAACTTTCTGAACAATGATTATGTTCTATCTCATGGTATCATGTCATTTATAATGTCATTTATAATGCATGCTATTATCATGCTATTATCATTTCTGTTGTATTTTTTTACAACTAATTGCAATGTTTTTTTTTTTGCTTGAGAGGAAGATCCTTATAAAATCGAAGTCTAGAAAAAAAAGTAAAAAAAGAAGAAGAAGAAGCCAACCGTCAAAAGATATACCTTTTCAATGGTTATTAATTCATCTACGTTATCCAATGGGGTCCGGTGGTCTCTTGCCGGCGCAGCCTCATTCCCTAGACACCTCTTGATGAATCGCTTAGCACGAACAAAGTTATCCACCCAGCTCGCCTCTTCACCCCTCACCAAATACATGTACCCGCTCATGCGAACCGGATCGACTGCATCATTTTTGTGCTCCCTCCTCATATAATCAGCAAACACTTTTGTATCCCTCTCCAAAGATTGCCGGCTCGCCACCATCAAGGCCCGACCCCTCTCGTCGGTCTTAAGGCACAAGACCCAGAGGAGGTACATGATCACGACCACCATCTTGGGAGTGGCTTTGAATTTCCAGTCTAGCAAAAACATCAACCAAATCCATTTGATATAGGCCTCCCAATTGTAGCTCTTCCACCGCTCGGTGTCCTCAAGACTGTATGCTGAGATAGAATCGGTGCTCCCAACGACGATCACCAGGAACACTGCCCAGACAGGGAATAACTCGTTTTGGAACGGCGCATCTTGCATGAGGCCTAGAGCGTAAGTCAATACGTAAGTTGAGAGAGTGTAGGCCGCAAAAATGACGAGCCGGAACATGCGACTGCTGCAGCGGCGCCGGTATGAGCCGAAGGTGGCGAGAAAGAGGAGCAAGATGGCGGTGATGATGACCATGAGCTCGATCTTCGTGAGCGTCCACTTGGAGAACGGCATGGTGCCGTCCGTGCAATTTATGTGTGGGATCGGTGCCGGCACCAGCGCCATCTCGAGGTTCGTATCCATCAAATTCCTCATGTTTGGTAACTGATTACTTAAGCTGGTTATTCAGCTTCTAATTGGAGAAAGAAATGATGGAATTTCTGAGAGAGAGAGAGAGAGAGAGAGAGTTAAAATGAAATGATGGAATTTCTCAGAGAGAGAAAGAGAGAGAGAGTACTGAAAACACCTTCATGGACGTACATCTATCATTAGAGAGTGAGTGGCTATCGGGAGGTTCAAGGGGAAGGAGACAAGGAAAACAACGAAAGAGAGAAAACAGAAGAGGACTTTAGTTAACACCATTTTTAGCTTCAGGCCAATGCAAGGTAATAGTCTACCCAAAAAATATGCCAGGTGGCAAAAATCGCATTATAATGAAAGTTTTCTAAACATCACGTTATAGGGACTAAAATGTAGATGACTAAACTGTAAGGACCCCGATATTTGTTTCTCCAAACGATGATTCGGTAAGATTATGCAAACAACGAGACAGTAGTCCTTGCACTGCTAATTGGAAGAGGTACTGTCAAGCGAAATAAAAAGAAAAATGAAAAAAAGAAGGTGCTGAATTGATAAAACATAGAGATATATGTTTTTCTTTCCTTTTATTTTGTGAAGGTTATCGTGCATTATGGTTTATGCGCGTGATATTAACTGGTTTTGATAGAGTAAAGTGAAAAAACCTCAAAATTAACTCAGTAGGCTGGGGTATTAAGAAATCTTCAATTTAGGGACTACATGTCATCCGACCCAGTTCAACTAAGTGCGTGCAAACCGAACTGAGTTAAAGGCTACATGAACTACATGAATAGCCCACGACGTGCATCGGATTATAATAAAAAATAAATAAGTAAAGACTACAGAGTATTAAAGAACGAAGGAATTGGACTTTTGCTAAGGTGAGAATATTACAGTAGCTCTACAGGGATCTGAACTACATTTTACTTTTGACAATTAGATGCTTAGGGATGATTCCGATGTTTTGTTGTGTTGAAATCATTACTATACTAATAAAATTTTGAAAGTGTTGATAACTATCGAATTTTGTGGGTGACAATAATTTAACTAGTAGCTTCCTTGGCCTTGTCACATGTTTGAATGTATCAATATTATTTGATTCTTTAACAGTTTCAAACATTTACCAACATTTATTTTGGCACATTATCAGCGTATTAAAATGAATAATTTTTCTCCAAAACTACCTACTTCTATTTGATTTTTTCAACTTAGCGACTATTCGATGATCAACTTCTTATTCACTCAATTATACCAACTTGTTAAACTTACCAAATTAGTATTGGCATCTTCTATTTGAAGATGATACGCTCCTTCACCAGGAACGATACTTGCAAAAGAAAGAGAAAAAGAAAAAGAAAAAGAAAAAGTAAAAGACACAACACAAAGGAAGGGCATAATAAAGAAATTTCCTTTGTCAAGAAAATAATATTTCTTTTCAATTTGCTTTCACTTTATTTTGTGCTGTCTTTAGAAACTTATTTGGTATTAATTTGATAAATTATGGTCACTTCTTTTTGTATTAGTAATGTTCTGGCTCAGTAGTGAAATTGCTCCTGAAGATAGGGTTAATAAGCTATTCCAGATCATGAGAAATATAAATATATATTTTAAAAAATCAAATCCAAAAGGTTAAATTATCAAAATACACTTTTGTGTTTCACATAGTTGTTAAATGTACATCTCGACATGTGAAATGTAAGGACCCGGGCTCCCACTGTACATATATTGTCCGCTTTGAGCTGAGACCCGCACAGCTTTAAAATGCATATATACAGTTAAAGAACCTAAGTGCTTATAAACTAGCCCAAAACTCTCCCCCTAAGTGATATGGGAAAAGAGACATGTCCCCCCCCTGCACACATCTGGGAACTTCGCTTTGCGCACCATCGCTTGGACTATCACATTCTCCCCCCCTTTAGGAACAGCATCCTCGCTGGGCACAGGACCCACCTTTATGGCCATCATGTGGCCCCACATGCGGTCGGGAGTCGGCTTTGATACAATTTGTAAGGACCCAAGCCTATCACTCTGTAATATTGTCCGCTTTGGGCCGAGGCCCGCACGGCTTTATTCTCTGGGCTTCATCTAAAAATGCATTACACAGGTTACAGAACCCAAGCCTTATAAACTAGCCCAGAACTCCTCTTAAACGATGTGGGACAAGAGACACACCCCTTCCTATGCACATTCGGGGACTGCGCTTGGGTCGTCACATTCTCCCCCCCTTCGGGAAGGGCGTCTTTGCTGGGCACATGACCCACCTCTATGGCCATTTTGTGGCCCCACATGCGGTCAAAAGTCGGCTTTGATACCATTTGTAAGGACCCAAGCTCTCATTGTACATATATTGTTCGCTTTGGGCCGATGTCTGCACAACTTTAAAACGCATATATATATAGTTATAAATTAGCCCGGGACTCTCTTAAGCAATGTGGGACAAAAGACATGTCCCCTCCCCTGTGCATGTCCGGGGACTCCACCCCGTGCATCATCGCTTGAGCTGTCACATGAAACCCACTTGAAGTCATGTTTGCAGATGGGGGACCGTGAAATTGAGGTTGGGGGCCGGAAAAAAATGTTTTAAGTAAATACCATATACATAATTTATATTATATCATATTTTAAATTTTTATCTGAAAAATGTATGCAATTTTCGGACATAGGGGGTGAGCCACCACTAGTCCTCTCTTAGGTTTGTCACCATGTATACAACCGTCTTATCTAAAAGCCTAAACTATCGTGCAGAAGGCAACTTCATGCAAATTAGGCCAATTGAGAACTTGTAAATAAGTAATATGATATATTTTATCACCTCATATCACGTTAAAATCAAATAAAGTGATGAGATTGATAAAACAAGATATCCGATTAGCGTCTTTGCTGGGCACATGACCCACCTCTATGGCCATTTTGTGGCCCCACATGCGGTCAAAAGTCGGCTTTGATACCATTTGTAAGGACCCAAGCTCTCATTGTACATATATTGTTCGCTTTGGGCCGATGTCTGCACAACTTTAAAACGCATATATATATAGTTATAAATTAGCCCGGGACTCTCTTAAGCAATGTGGGACAAAAGACATGTCCCCTCCCCTGTGCATGTCCGGGGACTCCACCCCGTGCATCATCGCTTGAGCTGTCACATGAAACCCACTTGAAGTCATGTTTGCAGATGGGGGACCGTGAAATTGAGGTTGGGGGCCGGAAAAAAATGTTTTAAGTAAATACCATATACATAATTTATATTATATCATATTTTAAATTTTTATCTGAAAAATGTATGCAATTTTCGGACATAGGGGGTGAGCCACCACTAGTCCTCTCTTAGGTTTGTCACCATGTATACAACCGTCTTATCTAAAAGCCTAAACTATTGTGCAGAAGGCAACTTCATGCAAATTAGGCCAATTGAGAACTTGTAAATAAGTAATATGATATATTTTATCACCTCATATCACGTTAAAATCAAATAAAGTGATGAGATTGATAAAACAAGATATCCGATTAGCGAAATACACACGAAACTTCAGTTTGTAAATCGGGCCAAAATTTGACTCCGATATTATGTAGAAAATCCAACTAAAAGCCTTATTTTTTAGAGTATGATAGGAACTACAATTTAAATCTTATAATGACTCATTTACTGTATGGATAACTCAAACATTTGTCGTGACAGTTTAGGGATGTTTTTAATATAGAATTCCTTCTTAGATTGGGATTTCTTTCTGTTGATATTTTGAATTTATATCTTTGTACTTTTGCGATTTACCATATGAAAAAAAGNAATTTTGAAAGTGTTGATAACTATCGAATTTTGTGGGTGACAATAATTTAACTAGTAGCTTCCTTGGCCTTGTCACATGTTTGAATGTATCAATATTATTTGATTCTTTAACAGTTTCAAACATTTACCAACATTTATTTTGGCACATTATCAGCGTATTAAAATGAATAATTTTTCTCCAAAACTACCTACTTCTATTTGATTTTTTCAACTTAGCGACTATTCGATGATCAACTTCTTATTCACTCAATTATACCAACTTGTTAAACTTACCAAATTAGTATTGGCATCTTCTATTTGAAGATGATACGCTCCTTCACCAGGAACGATACTTGCAAAAGAAAGAGAAAAAGAAAAAGAAAAAGAAAAAGTAAAAGACACAACACAAAGGAAGGGCATAATAAAGAAATTTCCTTTGTCAAGAAAATAATATTTCTTTTCAATTTGCTTTCACTTTATTTTGTGCTGTCTTTAGAAACTTATTTGGTATTAATTTGATAAATTATGGTCACTTCTTTTTGTATTAGTAATGTTCTGGCTCAGTAGTGAAATTGCTCTTGAAGATAGGGTTAATAAGCTATTCCAGATCATGAAAAATATAAATATATATTTTAAAAAATCAAATCCAAAAGGTTAAATTATCAAAACACACTTTTGTGTTTCACATAGTTGTTAAATGTACATCCCGACATGTGAAATGTAAGGACCCGGGCTCCCACTGTACATATATTGTCCGCTTTGGGTTGAGACCCGCACAGCTTTAAAATGCATATATATAGTTAAAGAACCTAAGTGCTTATAAACTAGCCCAAGACTCTCCCCCTAAACGATATGGGACAAGAGACATGTCCCCCCTGTGCACATCTTGGGACTTCGCTCTACGTACCGTCGCTTGGACTATCACATTCTCCCCCCCTTTAGGAACAACATCCTCGCTGGGCATAGGACCCACCTTTATGGCCATCTGTGGCCCCACATGCGGTCGAGAGTCGGCTTTGATACAATTAGTAAGGACCCAAGCTTATCACTGTGTAATATTGTCCGCTTTGGGCCGAGACCCGCACGGCTTTGTTCTCTGGGCTTCGTCTAAAAACGCATACACGGATTACAGAACCCAAGCCTTATAAACTAGCCTAGGACTCTCCCTAAACGATGTGGGACAAGAGACGCACCCCTTCCTGTGCACATTCGGGGACTCCGCTTGGGCCGTTACATTCTCCCCCCCTTCGGGAAGGGCGTCTTTGCTGGGCACATGACCCACCTCCATGGCCATCCTGTGGCCCCACATGCGGTCAAGAGTCGGCTTTGATACCATTTGTAAGGACCCAGACTCTCACTATATATATATTGTGTCACGCCCCGACCCTCGAGTACGCGGCAAACCCTGTTCTCTTGCGGTCATTTGATTTGCGACTCCCCAGGATCCATCGCCGACCGTTATTTTTATCTTTTGATTAAACGCATGCGGAAGCGAAACACAATCCCCGGTCAATTACAAAAATAGGGATAGCAGGAAAACCCAACAAGAACACATCAAAAGTATCGCTTTATTAACTAACTGATTAACCCTAGGAAGTTTACAAGTACAAGCCCTTACCACGGGCATCTTCCTATCGAGCCAGTGAAATTAGCGAGTCAAGGTTAATCTACTCCCTTCAAAGACGGCCACGAGCCGTAACACGCGTCGATCCTCCATCCTATGGACCTGAAAAATGTTAACCACGACGGGTTGAGATAAACTCAGCAAGTCAAAGTCCTAAGCCCCGGTTAGGAACTTCGCTCGCCTTGGGAGCAATCTAACCATGCAACCTAGTTCCGGCAAACAACACATATACCACACCTCAAGCAAAATTATCAGACGACAGTTCAATAAGCAGATGCAAACACAAGCGACCCTACCTGGCCTTGGCACACGCAACCTGCAGAAACTGTCAATTCAATCATCACGACATTAAGAGGCATGCGAATAATCAGAGCATCTCACACAGCTTTCTCATATTTCACACCCACACATGCTCCGATTATTACGACCACTAGGGCCACGGCACAACCTTATGGTTGGCGGTCTACCGGTCAAGGACCAGGCATCGTCCTCCCCCATGAGGCACGGCGACGTCACGGGCTCTCTCCCATCGACGGCATTCCCTATGGAGCATGGGGCCCGCTCACTGCAGCAGCCCCGCAACTGACCACTGTTAGGCAACCGACCGAAGTCAGGACGACCAAAAGGCCACGGCACAACCCCATAAGGATTGGCGGTCTACCGGCAGCGCCGGGCTCTCCTCTTAATGTGACCATGCAACACATCATCAAACAATCCGTTCTTTTCTTTGCTCTGTCGTGAATGCAACATCACTCGTGCTCATGCGACATGCCATTTCTGATAACCCACGCAATATATGTCATGCGATCTCACTCGACAATTCCAAAATCCAATTTCCAATCAGCATTCAATCATACACATTCCCTAACTCTTGGGAATAACCAACAATTCAAATCACAGTCGGTTAATCAATTCCGACCAATCAACCTCACGATACTTGTACACTTTTCCAAATAATCACGTATATTTAATAATAAATAAATACGTGTCCTCACGACGACACCAATCAACTATTTCCAACAATATTCAGTTATCCCAAATAAGTATAAAATATAATTATATTCAAAGGTACTCATTTAAGAAACATATAATACTATAGTCGATTTTTCCCGATAAAATAATTCAAGTCCCACAAAATACTTATAATTATTTTTCAATCCCATAATTATCCAACCCAAATAATTCCATTTAGTAAAACCCTTCTTCAATAAACCAATGTCATTTAATAAAATAATATATAAATACTATTGACTTTGGAAAAATAGACCATAGTAATTTTCCCCCAAAATTACTCAATTAAAACCATTTCCAATAAATATTCACAATTAATTATTTTCTCCAAAAATAATTAATTTTCAGCAATGAATAGTAATAACAATATTACTATTAATAATTCGAAATTATAAATTAATTTAATTAATAATTCCGAAAATAATAAATAATAAATATTATTTATCCCAAAAATAATAATAATATTTATTAATACTAACCATGATTAACACTAAGCAAGCTTCATCAAATAGTATTAAAACACTAATAATCATCATCCAAAACACTAATCGATAATTAAACTAATCAAACTACTCCTAAGCAAGATTAACCCCTAAATAAGGATTAGGAAATCGACTCACGGTTTAGCGATTCCGACGACACGAGCGCGACGGCGGCGGCGAGGGGAACGCCCGGGAACTTCCGGCGCGTCGGGACGAGGCGGCCCGGGACCGGGTCTCGGCGGCCGAGGGCAGCTGTCCATGCGGCGAAACGTCGAGAAACGAAGGAACCGGTGACCCGGGGCTAGCTGGTGGGCGGCCCGGCAGCTCCGGACGGCGGCCAGCAGCTCCGGCAAGGCAAGCGGCGGCTCCGGCGAAGCTGGACAGAAGCTGGAAAGGGAGAAGGAGGGGTGGTCCAGCTGGCTCGGGGGATGGCAGCTAGTCGGGGGTGGCTCTGGCGCGGCGGAGGGGGCTCGGGAGTGGTCCTCCGGCGGGCTTGTGGCGGTGACCGGCGGCGGCGCGCAGCGGCAAGGCCGCTAGCCGCTTCTCCAGGTCACAGCCAAAAGAGCCGGGAAGGAGAGAAAGGGCACGGCGAAGGTGGCGACTGGTGGGGTGGCTCTCGGACGGCACCTAGCAGCGGTCCAAGGCGGTCAGACGGTGGCGGAGAACGGATGGACGTTGGTGGCGAAGGCCGAGCCACAGACAGCAGCTAGCCGGATCTGGCTCGGTTCGAAGGGGAGCGGCTAGGCTTGGGCAGAACTGACGAACGGCGCGGCCGACCGGCACGAGACTCGTCCAGTTCCGTCGACAGGCCGACGAGCAGCTGACGGAGGCCGGGACAGAGGTAGCCCAGCTCCGGCAGCGGCGGACAAAGGAGAAGGAGGCGAAGACAGAAGCTGGTTGGTGCTGGTTCGGCCCAAGGCCGGCAAACGGCGGCTCACCGGCGACCGGGCGGGGGTGGCGGAGCTGCGGAGGTGATGGGGTGGTTGCTGGTCTCGCCGGCGGGGAAGCAAAGCAGCAGCAGCTCTGGCCGACGGAAAACAGCAGCAAGAAGAAGAAGGAAGAAAGAAGAAGAAACT
>MU089830.1:58501-71009 GCA_014858505.1 Corymbia citriodora subsp. variegata
TGTAAATAAGTAATATGATATATTTTATCACCTCATATCACGTTAAAATCAAATAAAGTGATGAGATTGATAAAACAAGATATCCGATTAGCGAAATACACACGAAACTTGAGTTTGTAAATCGGGCCAAAATTTGACTCCGATATTATGTAGAAAATCCAACTAAAAGCCTTATTTTTTAGAGTATGATAGGAACTACAATTTAAATCTTATAATGACTCATTTACTGTATGGATAACTCAAACATTTGTCGTGACAGTTTAGGGATGTTTTTAATATAGAATTCCTTCTTACATTGGGATTTCTTTCTGTTGATATTTTGAATTTATATCTTTTTACTTTTGCGATTTACCATATGAAAGAAAGTAGAAGATTTGACCAGTGTCTCTATACTCGGACTAGTCGAAGAACTAGCTTAGTCTTCGGTTTTTGGGTCAGCCAACTCAACTGATTGGACCACCAAGTCAATAAATTGAACTTTTAATAAACAAAATGTGTAACCTATAATAAATATGCCTTAGTGGCTCAGTTAGTTATGTAAGACCACTTAGTTAATTAGCCTGTGCCTCGCCCCTTAAAATTTTTACACAATGTCTGAGCCATAGTGAAAGATTCGGTCATGGATCAAACCCATGACGAGTACACTGGGTTGACTGGTTTCACCGTATTTGATTGGTCCTTGACCATCCAAGCCATTGACAAAACCGGACAGGGTTTGGTCCTAGTCCATTCGATCTAACCGATTGGTCTAGTCCAGATTTGAAAATACTAAATTAAATGAAAGCTAGGTGGAAGCATTAGCACTACCTTTGGAAAATTTACAAAAAAATAAATAAATCTTAGACCTATTGTACGGACGTCAATTCAATCATAAATTTTTCAATTTAATCAATTTAGTCATAAACCTTTCAATAATTTGCCAAATAAGTCATCCAGGAAATTTTGGCCAAAAATCGCCGACCCAGACTATGTTTTTGTGGAATATTGGATGTATATATGTTGCGGTCATGGTATGACTTGGAAGATGCTATGACTTGAATGTATAATGTGCTGCATCAAAAGAATTACTTTAAATAGCTAAAAATAGAAGTATTATCCCTGTTAAGACATGAAGAACCATTAAACGAGTTTTGGGAGCACTTTCCAAAATGTCATTGCCTTATTTCTTGGATTCAATTTGACTGAAGTGAAATCATTACAATTAGCTAGTCTATGAGGGTTTAAAGCGCTTCTATAGAAGCAAAGGATAATAATATGGGTGATCCTAAATATTTCTTCAATATTCAACATGATTTCTCGACTTCCTTTTTTTTTTTTTTGTTCAATCTAGGAATTTGAACTTTCAAAAATCCAATCAATGTATCCCCCCACCCCTTTCCCCGTTAAAACTTATAATGCCATCAGCTAACGTGACAATAATATATTTTTCATGCTATGTGTCATTATTTTGGCCCATAAAGAAACGGAGAAAAAGATTTGCAGATCTGGGAAAATGACATGTGAAAACACACCATTATTTGGCCCAATAAAGATTAACATGGCAGTCCACTGTGAAGAAGTACATGTGATGTGGTGACAATAATCGAGTTTTTGAAAATTCATATACTAAATTAAATGAAGATAACATCCGTGAATCACATTGAATATTAAAGAGAAAGTTCAGAATCCTCACGTCATCACCCTCAAAAGAAAAAGAAAAAAAATATACTAAGATGCTTACTCTATCTCTGCGTGATGCACGAATCACTCTCTGAGAAACATGGACAACACGTTGCCGGTCAGAGGACCCAGTAGAAAGCGAGGGAGTTCACGAACTGTTTCTCTGCCAAGAAAAGAATTTTACTTTCAATTTGCTCACTTCGTCTCCCCTGAGATTAGGAACAAAAAAAAAAAAACAGACAAGGCACCTTACAGAGAAAGAAAGCCAAGACCTCGGTACTTTATTTTTTCCCTCGTGGGAACAGAATATATGCGGCCTTTTACTTTAGTTTGCTTTCTAAGTAGACCAGCAACGCAAGGACTAATTTTCTTATATTGTTCTATATCATGGTATCAATGTGAATTTCTGTAAGAGAAATAAAATATGGAAAATTATAACAAAATAATAATCACATCAATCAAATGGACACTAAAGTTTACATGAACTTATATTTAAATTGAATCCGAATCCCGTCATGTAGATTTATCCTCTGTTTAAAAGAATAAATGATATACAAAATTGCAATCCATATTAAATCATGATAGGAGAACATGAAATATTCCAAGCACGTAAAGTAATATGAATGTATAATAAACCCGAGCTTTCCTTAATTTATTGAAATCTTCATTTTGTGTGATTGTTCTGATGTTGCAAAAGCTAGCAAGTTAATATGCCCGGAATGTTCTTAAGAGTAAAATCGTTTATGCTTCTCTTTATTTATAGGGAATCAGAATTATTTCCCTTCAAAATCAAAATGATTTCCTTTAAGGTTTCATTCATTTAGCAGAAAATATAGCATTTCTGAAAAATGTTTTCAAAAAGCCATTTTTCAGGAAAATGTCAATTTTTTTTTTTTGTGTTCGGCCAAAATCTGAAATTGAAGTGGAAAATATTTTCCACCATTCGGTATCTTATTTGATTTTTCTCTATATACTTCTTTTGAAATTTTTTATTTTTTTATTTTTTATATTCTTTATTATTATTTATTTATTTAAAAATTTAAAGTTTTAATTATTTTTATTTTTATTTTCTACTTTTCTTCTTTCTTTCCTATTGTTTTTTCTTTTCTTTTCTTTTCTTTTCTTTTTTTTTTCTTTACCTTAGCCAGTCGCCATCACGATGACGGCTAGCAAGCGTTGCCATTTGGCAATGCTCAAATCTGCGACGCTCGGAACTCGTAGATCAGCAACGCCTGAGCAACGCCAAACGGTGGTGAGGCCTTGGCGATGCTTGGGCTAGCAAATCGATGATGCTCAGGTGTTGCCAGAGGTCGCGAGGCTTGGGCATCGTAGATTTGGCGAAGCTTGAGCCTCGTAGCCTCTAGTGATGCTTGGGCCTTGCCAGATCAGCTAACTTGGCTTGCCTGCAGCCGATCGTTGGCCATCACTTGGCTGGTGACTGATCGAGCAATGAAAGAGCACAAAGAAAGAAAAAAAATGAAAAAAAAAATGAAATAATCGATTTTATTGAAAAATAATAAAAAATTCGAATTTAAAAAAATAAAAAAATAAATAAAAATCAGTTTTTTGAAAAAAATAGAAAGAAAGAAGTGGAGACTAGTAGAGGGTGTAAGATAAGAGAAATTGAGTGTGGAAAATGTTTTCCCCAACTTGAAAAGTTGAAAACATTTTCCCCAATTTTAGAGAACTTCTTCCCTTCATGGAAATATTTTCTCTAGTCAATGCATTTTCTATGAATCGAATGCCGGAGAATTCAAAAATATTTTCCTAAAAGTTATTTTCTGTGAAACGAATGGAGGATCATCTTCCAATTCCATATATTTCAATTTACTTTTTAAAGGAAATTATCCCTTTTTCTTGTTGGTAACCATTTTAAGTGTATCCTTTTGTTTTGACAATAGTTGATGGATATCTCATCATCCCTCACAATGCATCACAAAGAGAATTGCTGTATATCTTGCAAAAATTTGCAACATTCAAATTTTATTTTAACGAAATTTACAATATTTTTTTCCCAATAATACACACCCTTGATTTATTTTCAAAATAAGAGTATTCACATCTTTCCTTCCATATTTGTTTTTGATGAAAATTTCGTTGCTAACAGTTGGTTGCTAATATATCTGGCATTTGTTGATGCTTCCAGCTAATTGCATTTTCCAACTTTGTAAATCTTAATATGGTTGTATCATAATTATTGGTTTATTATTTGTTTATATATGTTATTGTATTTAGAATCTTATATTAACATCCAGGTCATGTCACGATAGTGATATATTGAAGGCCACGTACTATAGCATCTCCATCAGAAAGATTGATATTAAATCAAAAGGAAGATGAGATATTGGTTGAAAGTTACAATAAGATATATCTTAAAGTATGATGCGAATAATATTTTGAACTTGCTGCTGCTATAAAAAAATGTTTTAGATTAGCTAAATGGGTTAAACAGTGCCAATAGATGACTGAAAATATCTAATTATTGAGAAATTCTTTTGGATACACTGAATGTTGATCGATACTGTCTTGATTGCTCTATAAAGTTCATTGAAATTGCCATATTTTTCCTTTAATGAGTCCAAGCACATACCAATTTATTTGATTTTTTTTTAAAAGAAGTAACACCAGTGATGATAATCAACATGAAGTCCTAGTTATCTTTACTAAGTATAGGTATTTATTAGATGCAAATCTAATATTTATTCATCTCATTTTTCTTAGAAGCAATATCTAGGCACATAAAAAAAATTTATATATATTTTGAACTCATAGGTAACTCTCGTGTTGATCTTATATTCATTTTTTTTTATCATTTACAACATTCATTTATTTGTAAAGTGTGTGTTTAATAAAGTGTACTTTATAGTGTGATCTTTCTCATTATTTTTTCAAATATATAATACAGAAACTCCTTCGAAGGCTCGTTCAAAAACTTACTATAACCCTTAATTCACAAAATTTATTCTTATCAATTATAATGTGATAAGAATTGTCTTCATCAGCTATAAAGAAACATAAATAATCTTTGATAATTATTTAATCATTGAAAAATGAAAGTAATGGGCCCTTAAAATTAAATAAAAAATGATGAGATTGACGAAACATGATGTACAGTTAGCGAAATACACATGAAACTTGAAATTTTAAATCTGGCCAAAATTTGACTATAATATTATGTAGAAAATCCAACTAAAAGCCTTATTTTTTGGAGTATGATAGGAACTGCAATTTAAATCTTATAATGTCTCATTTACTATATGGATAACTCAAACAATTGTTGTAACAGTTTAAAGTTCTTTTTAATATCGAATTCCTTCTTATATTGGGATTTTCTTTCGGTTGATGTTTTGAATCTATACCTTTGTACTTTCGCCATTTGCCATATGAAAAAAAGAGTAAGATTTGATTAGTGTCTCTATACTCAAACTAGTCGAAGAACTAGCTTAGTCTCTAGCTTTTGGGTCAGCCAACTCATCTGATTGGACCGCCAAGTCAATAAATTGAACTTTTAATAAACCATATGTATAACCTATAATATATATACCTTAGTTATTCAGTTAGATAGGTATGACCACTTAGCTAATTGCCTTGTACCTCGCCCTTAAAATATTTACACAAAGTCCGAGCCACAGTGAAAGATTCGATCATGGGTCAAACTCGTGACGGGTACACCGGGTCGACTGGTATCACCGTATTTGATTGGTTCTTGACCATCCAAGCCATTGACAAAACCGGACAGGGTTTGGTCCTAGTCCATTCAATTTAACCGATTGGTCTGGTCCGGATTAGAAACTACTAAATTAAACAAAAGTTGGGTGGAAGCCAGCACTACTTTTGAAAAAATTATAAAAAAAATAATAAAAAATCTTAAACCTATCGTATGGATATCAATTCAATTATAAATCTTTCAATTTGATCAATTTAGTTATAAATTTTTTGATAATTTACCAAATAAGTCATTCGGCCAATTTTGGCCAAAAATTGCCCACATAGACTTTAGTTTTTTGGATATTGGATGCATATATGTTGTGGTCATGGGATCGAAGGTGCACAAAGAAAGATTTGTATGGTCAAGTGGTATCGTGACAAGTTCAGTTGTATGCTTTATAAGGGTCTTGGCTTTCATGTACATGTCTCTCAACCTTTCTTTCAACTTTTTATTTTTCCAATCTGAGATACTATGTCTATTTTATGAGTTGATTATGATTCCACTTCACCTCATTCTGCTTCTAATGATTTGAAGCAGAATGCACTTCACAAGTACAGTGGTGGTTTTGCAGTCTAGAAAACTAACCTGTGACTTTGAACTAGAGTTGAGCCGGCTGTCTTAAGAAATCGTACCATGAAGCAGATGTTTCACTTTGAAATTGATCTTGAACTTCACAATTTGATTCATTTAGTTGGTTTTCAAGATGAACTCGTTCAGTAGCCTTCAGGAGAAACATGTGCCTTCAAATGTGCAAGAAAAAGAAATTAATAGAAGTATGATGACATGTTCATAACTTATTATACAATTTAGAAACATATAGAAAATGCATCATGATGTGGTTAAATACTCCACTTTCACATTCCTCATTTTGTTAGCCCATTGTAAACGAGATGAAGCTGATTTGACCCGAAAATTTTACTCGACTTGCCCACTGTTCCATCCCATTCGACATACCCAATCCTATTCGAATTTGATTTGATGAGAAATCGGCTACTATATATTTGAATTGAAAAGATTGCAAATTGATCAATCTTAGGATGGACATGGTGATAGTAAAATTTATGCCAATCCAAATTTGAAGAAAATTGAGCCTCAACAAGGCTAAGTTTTTTTTTTTTTTGTAAGTTAAGATTGTAATAAAATCAACCAAAGAAATGTACAACAGGGGGGGAGAACACAGTACTGACAAATACTCAACAGGACAACAAGTCACTAGAGTGAAAGGGTACCCCAGTCTCCAAAAGGAAAAGAAAAAAACCAAAGAACAAGGTCAACAAGTTACAAGAGAACCCAGTTCATTCTACATTGAGCCTAGAACGGCTCCACTCCAAAAACCTGAGGGTCTACCCCCAGCTCCGATGCATCCTTCTGTTTCTGGGGTTATCTCCCACCATCTTGAAAGTGAGGCCTTTATCCTTAACCATCTTAATGAGATATAGCTTCATGGAAGGAGTGTAAAGGTTATGCCCACGGAAGAAAATATCATTCCTGGTCTTCCAAATGATATAGCACAAAGCACCAAATGAAAATCGAGCTATCTCTTAGTAAAATCCTTTTCCAGATATATAATTTATAGCTCAGTGAAGATTATCCGACCAAGAAGAGTTGGTCCATGGAAGATTACACTTAGCAGCCCAAAAGTTTGACAGAGTATTAGTGATACAACAGTCAAAGAAGAGGTGATTAACAGAATCAGGCCTAGAGTTGCAAAAGGCACAGACAGAATTAGGAATTCTACCAAATGTCATGAGATAAACCTGTGTGGGTAGGCGATTCTTGGTTATGAGCCAGAAAAGAAATTGATGTCTAGGGGCTAATACCTTGTCCCGGACAAAGGAGGACCAGTGAACCAAGCTTGATTTGCGCCAGATTATGGCCCAAGCTGAAGCCGTTGAAAAACTCCCGACTGAATCATGTACCCATGTAAAGGTGCCTTGACCAAGTGAGAGATGGGGAATCGGTATTTGCCATAGTAACAACTCTTGGCATATCATGGACCCATCAGAGGAGTATAGGTCATTTATCTTTGCTTGTCTAAGAAGGTCTGATTGGTATATATAGCTGTTTGAGAATATTGAGTTGAGAGGACCAACATCAAGTCATGGATCAAACCAAAGTGATGTTGATTCCCCATCTCCTACCTTCCATTTGAAATTGGGTTGAAAGTCATATCTTAGAGATAGGATCTTTCTCCACGCCCAAGAGCAATGGGTAGGGGTTTAAGATGACTAATAAGGAGGCGACGTGATTCCGGATATGGGCATTTCAATCGGGTAATAAAACTTACATAGGAAAGAAATGAAAGAAAAGGTTATATCATTTGTGTAAATGAACATCCGAGTTCGTATCTTAGTTCCAAACAGATTTCAAGCATAAAAGAACGAGGGCAATAATCCATTACAAGAAGCTGCTTCAACATGTACATCAATCGTACATCTAGTCCTCCAAATGCAGCCTATATTTTTAATTTCAATTATTATTATTAGTGAAAGAAAAGATAAGAGAAAGAAAAGAAACAATTTACATATATATAAATTCTGTCATTAGCATTTTGTGTCTAACTCATGAAATGTATCACACGGGGCCGTTGGACATTGAAGAAGTCCTTCATGAGATGGAAACACTTTTAACTACACAATTGGTGGTGACTCATGCAAATGGCTCAGATACAGTAAGATCATGATTCATAGTTATAGGATTTTCGCACTGAGCTTCATCACAGAACATTTTCGCACCGTTTTTCTTGAAAATGGATGTGTTCTTTGAGCCCCAGGAAGGAAGTCCTTTCTGCATTCAAGTTGGTCTCCATGATACAGTCCTGGAGATCAAAGAGAAGATCGAAAAACACTAAGGAATACTCGTCTATAGACCCCTTGATGACGAGCTCAATGTCGAGGGCTACAACATCATCAATCGCTCCCGCATTCTTGTGCCAGAGCCATTACCCTCCACTTAAACTGAATTACGCATTGGAACGCCACCATTTAAAATGTGGCTCCCCATAGAAGTGGAAGTGAACGACCCTATGAAACACTTGAGGGCGGTTGTCCGGTCTCTGAAAGATGTCCCTCTTGAGCGGGTGAAGCTATATGCAAATGGTAGAACTTTAAGATGATCGCCGGACATGTAATGTTTGACTTGGTGGGCCACACAAACCAAAGAGAAAAAGAAAATAAAAAGGAAGGTTGAAAAGTCAAAGAAGAGAGAAGAAAAACGTGCGTGCTCAGCTTTTAAGAAGAAAAAGGGGGCAGCAACTTGGAGAGAGAGAAACGCATGCTCGAGAGAAAGAGAGGGAAAGAAAGAATAAGAAAGAAAGGGGGGAAAGAGAGAGGGTTTCATGTGTGCTCACCACGGACACCTCGCCAAGCCGGTTCGACTCCGCAATGCAACGCTCGGTAAGTGCTCGGACCTTCGTTCGTTCAATTGAAGTAGTTTCAGATTTAGGGCTTGAAATTTGGAATTATTGGAGATTTGAGCGGCAAAGTCCGATTTTTGAGTCATTGAGCTGTGTATTTTTATAGAAATGGTAGTGTAGGATGTTAAGGAGCTATAGGATTTTATGGATCTCAATTTAAGCTTGTGGTTTGCCTGAAACAAAATTTGCAAGTTTCCCATGTGTGTGAACAGTGCGCGTCTAGCAACTTCAAGGCCATATTTTGTCGATTTTCGACTTGTTTTTGGGTTGGCTAAATTGGGGTTCTTGTAGTTGTTGTAAGAGCTTTCTATTGACTGTAGGAACGTTTGAGATTGAATTCAGTGGAAAAAGTTATGGTGTGATCAAATTTCGCACTTGAACTTCGCGTTACAGATGGCTTTGAATAATTGCTTTGGATAAGCAATTTGTTAGCTCGTATGGGTCATTTGATTAGCGTTAAGGTGTAGTTTAGTTGTTTTACAGTTGAGGTAGAGTTTTATTTGATTTTAACATTATTTCTTGATTATTTGTTAGGGTTATGAGTTTGAGGATATGAGTACCATTTGTTGTTTGGTCGTAGACTACAAGGTGAGTGGTGCTATCTCTTCTATAGATTTGTAAAATCATGTTTTGAAGGAGACAAAGATTTGAGTATCGTATGAGTAATTAAGCATGTTTATTGCATGAAACTCTGGATCGGACAATTACTACCTTTTTAATATTTGAGAATGATTTTATGAAATGCATTATGAAAGGACATTTATATATATGGTGCGGGGAATTGGTTTATGAAATGATTTCTGAAATAATATGAAAAATATTCTACAAAAATTATTAGTAGCGAATGAGCTGATTTGTGAAAAGTTATGTGTCAGTTTATGAAATGCATTCCATTTATCAAATGGGGCGAAAGATTATATATTTTGGTTTATGAAAAACTCTGAAATGTTGTGAGGAATATCTTGTGAAATGTGTTCATTTTATTGAATGGAGTTTAGAAAGCTTATGCATTATGTTTTGTGAAATCAATTACTAATATTGATTGTGGATTTGATAATTGGTATTGGAAAATGGTTGTTTATGCTCAATATTGCTATGAGCCCATTGAGGGGCAAGTGGGTATGCATACCGGGTTTAGGATATCCTTTTGAGCCGAGCCATCAGCATTGTAGGTGAAAACTTTGTCAATGGGGGAATCTTGATTGCCTTGTCATAAGGCGTTGTGTCGTGACCATGGTTAGATATTGAGCAAAAGATTGGTCAATGGATGGACCATCGACATGTGTTTTGATATGAGATGAGTCAATAGGATGGGCCATTGGCGTTGTATGAATGAGATTAGTCAATGGACTTGATCATTGATGTTTGAATTGTGAGAATGGTTTAAATAAGTTTCTTTGAATAGTATAAAACCTTCTTGATATGAACAACTTATATACGATTTAATATGTATATTGAAGTGTTGGATTATGAGTTCATGGTATTACTTCATAAATACATATATGCATAGTGGTTGCTCAATCTACTATTTACTACTCACTGAGCTTATGGTTGCTCACCCCTCTTTCCAAACCTTTTCAGGTTCTCAGTTATTGAGCAATAGAGCAAGAGCCTTATCAATGGGGACTTTTGGGAGTTGGATTTGATGGTTTGATGCTGCGTTCTTCGAGTGGAAGGACAGCCGTGTCATCCTCCATTTTTTGTGGTTTCAGGATGTGACAGGACATGCGACTACGAGCTTCAAGACAATTCCAGTGTTGAAGTGCACATCAAGCCTCTGTAGTTCACGGTGATGGTGTTGCCGTGGAAACCCGACCTCAAAGTTGAGGTGGAAGTGAAACAGTCAGATAAAGTAAAAGTTATGAGGAAAGAGCTCGAGAAGCTATAGATGAGCTTGAAGTTAGATCTTCCTTTGGAGGGGTATTTTTTTCATACATAACTAGAGTGGGATGGATGTAGATAAGTCGTCCTAATGGCACCGTGTTGAGATGGGGGGTTACTATTGAAGTTTTCAGGGGGACGATTTCACGGTGAGACCTGTTTTCGCATCCAATTAGCTGTTTCACTAGGAGATCTGGGGCATGATGACAATAAAGTCTGAGTACAGGATATAGGTCTAGTGACAAATGCAATCCCCTTTTACCTTTTATATTGGTGTTATCGGGTTTTCTAGGTTCCATTTTTCGTTCTCCCTTTTCCATCTTTGTTGTCATTATTGCTCTCTTCTTATGTAAGTGTTGTTGGGAACATCATTTCATCTTGGCGCATGATATTCTTATCTCATTTCAATTCCGTCTGCAAAATGCCGAATCACATCCGGAGATCAACCCAATTAATTTGTGCTGAGAATGGTGGTGTCAAATAGTTTCTGGATAAGGATTGCTTAGTTTGTACACACGTCGCCTCCTTAAGTACGTTATCTGATCGACAAGTTTTCACTTGTTCTCCTCAGCTTCTGAATTCTTTTGGCCATATTCTTGCACCAGCCAAAGAAGTTTCAGTGTGAAATTCACCCAGATGCAACATCTACTCTGTGATTATCTACCAAATGAGCAATCTTAAAAAAGCTCCAAAGGAAGAAAGACAATTGCAATCTCGCATGTTATCTTCTCTGTAAAATTGGACAATCGTGTCCCAGGTGGCACTTATTTCTTGCAGAAGATGATCGATCAAATTTGAATCAATATGATCGTTAGAGATGGTTGACTATGTTCTTTCCTTCTGCAAAGCCCTGTCAGTGCTACAATGACTATATGCTCATCCATGACTACTTATCCTAGAAAGCAAGCCATACCAGATCAAATGGCCTGGAATCAGTTGAAATAGAGATCAATTCAGATCCAATGGAATTGCTGTTTGACATAACTATTCTCGATATTACTCGCCTAAAGAATGCTATAAGTATTGTTAAACTTTGTTACATAATCTTGACTACAAGAACCATCTTGCACAACAAAGTCTTGGATATTTCAAAGGGATTCCTGTCATGTGTATATTGTCATCACTTTGGAATAAACTCAAGGTAAATCCATTCCTAGAATTATATTACTAGACCAAGATGTCTTGGAGGAATACATATGATGCAGCCGTTCACTATAGTAGGATTACATTTAATGCATAGGGAGAGCTGCAAGTGATGTAACCAAATACAATGCACAGTTAACTAGCGCAAGATCCACATGAATCGTACATAAGCAACCATTTACTGTGGCAATCACCGGTTGCTTGCAATAGACGTTATCAAACATTGGACTAGTTCAGAAGCTGTTCCTTCTCTCCAGTGCATTGCGCAGCATGGTAGGAGGACCTCTCTCGATCCCTGCATGAGAGAGCAAAGCCCACAAGTGAGTTACAAACTCGCCTCCTCTAGTCAAATGCTCCGCATGTGCTTTCGCATTGTTCGAAGGCGCCACATATAGCACCAGTTCCGCCCAAAAGTCAGCCAGAATCCTCCAAATCATGTCCTTGTGTTTTATATCATTCACAAGTTGATTCCCGAGCCGAGCACCCTGGTTGATAATAGTTTCTCCATGTGCAGAAAGACCATTGCTATTCTCCTTCATCTCCTTAACCCTGTCTTTCATTCTCTTGCACTTCCGAAAGAAGTCCCTGGCTTCGATGATCGCCTGATTAAACTTGCACTCCACCATGTAAGGGTGATCTGGTAGTAGAGATGGAGCGAAAGCAACCAAGTAAGCTAGATACTTGGACAAGCTAGTTGCCAC